>VZRX01008240.1:5794-17070 GCA_013398075.1 Notiomystis cincta
ATGGAGGATAAAGCTGCAGAAACCGAGACTAGATTAGGAAAATGAAAGGCTTTTCCTCCTCAAAAGTCTTCAAAATTACAATTATTTTCATTGCCTTGATAAAATCAGACCTGAATGTTACTGCCATATTTTCTTTTGAGCTTCCATAATGATGATAAATTTTGCATGAAATGAAAGCAAATAATTGTTTATACTTCATTTTACAGCAGTCAGCATAGTTAGCACATAGTCACTAAGTTAGCACTTCTCTTCTGTGATTTACAGAATAGGATTTGGACTAATTGCTGGCACAGCAGATTTCAGCCAAAGGTTGTTTTCTTTTAACCATTTTGATTTTCATATGCCTTGGCTGGTTTTAAGTTATTAGAGTCCAATATAATTACTTGTTTAATTGCTTGGAAGAAGTAGAGCTTCTGTAGTTGAAAAATGGCTAATTTTCTTTAAAAATAACTGAAATCTGGCTTAGGGTTCTCTAGAATGCAATGCATTACACAATTGTGTTATTTTATTCTTTTTAAAATGCCCTGAATAGTCATTAAATCTTTGGAAACTAGTTAATCTCCAGGAGGATGTGATAGGTCTGGCTACTTTCCAGAGTTTGCAAGAGGCTGTGACAGCTCAACATCACTGTTTCTAAATCACTGCAAGACTGGGTCAAAAACTTCAGAACCAGCCTCTTCTTTCAAAAGGTGACACAAAATAGAGGAGAAGAGGACAACTTGACACAAAGAGAGCTAGTGAAAAAGGATTAATCAGTTTGATACTGGTCAGTGCCACTTTCACTTGCACTGTATGAGTTTGTGTTGTGTTGAAGCACACCAATAATGGAAAAAAATGAAGGAAAAATTGAGAGATTTAAGTGGTATTTAATGATGCAAAATAACAAACGAGATGATAAGATAGGGAAGACTGTATTCTGCATGTTGAGGAGCCAGAGATAATACTAAGATATTCAGGGTCATTATTTCTGTCCTTGATACTCATTACCTTAGTGCAGAGTTTAAGTATGTCACTTTCAGTCTGCTCTCCTCTCCAGAGGAGGGCTATGATGCGAGCCTGTGTGTTCCTGTCCCTGTGTAACCTATCAGTCTGTTCTTCTGTGTTTTCCCTTATAATTTCTTTTTTATTCAGTGCCAAGCAAATCTAGTGCAAAGGGAGGGGTCTCAAAGACAGTGAAATTCCAACAAGTCTCATGAAAATTATATATTCCTGTACAAAAAAAGAGAACCAGAAATTACTCCCAGAAAGACTCCCAGCTGATGGCATCATTGCAGCCTAAGTCATGACAGAAGCAAAGGATTAGCAGAAGGATGCGTGCTGAGAAAAGAAATCCCCAGAGACCCTGCCAAAGGAGATTTTCTCTGCACATTACACTTTACCCCAAAATGCAATTCACAGGGAGCTAGGCATTAGTTCCAGCACTCACAAAGCTAGGAGCTGTGCCTCTGAGTCGAGCATATATGTGGAAATTCCAGTTGCCTAGCCTTAACCCATCTCATTGAAATATGTTCTTATTTTTGTGTGGGATTTGTGTGGTGTTTTGTGGTTGGGGGTTGGGGGGTTGTGTTTGTTTGTTTGTTTGTTTGATTGATTGATTGATTGATTGATTGATTGATTGATTTTTTTTGAGGTGTGGTGGGCAGGGAACAAGTGGTCTGCGTTACTGAGCTTGATTTACACCATCAGCCAAGGTACCAGACAAACACACTAGACTGATTTTTTTTTCTTTTTTTTTTTTTTTTACCACTTCACTTTAGGGCTGAAGTTAATTTTGGGTAGAATATTGACATAATTTTACTAAATTTGGTGCTTGGCTTTTATGGTGAAAATAGAGATTGCTTTTTCTCTGTCTGGTGTGGCAAGCAACCTGCTTTCTAAAGGTATGAAAATAATGTAAAAATAAATATCTAATGAAAACAGTTCTGTGATGGGAGGGAATCCAGTTTGTTTGGAGACCGTTGCAAGACCTAGGTTGGCTCACATTGCCTTTCCCCTTCTGAGCATCTGAAATGTGCAGTGCATCCCTGATTCTCTACAAACCACAGTAGTTAGCATTTCACCTGAGTGCTAAGTAATCATTTGCAGAGCTTTAGGGCATTGTGAGTATGCTGAGGGCAAGATGCATCTGCTTCACACAGACACAGTCTTGTGAATGCAGCAGACAGGTATTTGTGAATGATGGAAGGGGGAAAGATTCAAAGAGGTTACAAAGCATTCCTCTTGTTCTTCTCTTTTCATATTTCTTTTTGTCTGTCATCTTAAAGCCTGGAGCTGAGGAAGCTGTTTAGTCCAGCTTACACCCACATCAGTCCTCAGGGACTCCACAGAAATTAGCAGGACTCCATCAGTGAATCATATGAGCTCAGGAAATGGTCCCAAGTGTGCTGATCTTGGATTCATGTCTGGAGAGTTTGATCTAATCTTGAAAAAGAACATTTTATCTATTCAGAGAACAACTGTTTTGTCCTCATATGAAGAGAAGAATGTTACTTGAGATTGCAATGAGATATGTTGCTTTTATTATATCTTGTTGTGTCTATTAAATCTATTAAACAGCAGCTGATTGCAAAACCCTTGTTCTAATTGGTTTGTTTCAAGTAGATATTATGCATGATTATGTCTATTCTGCTAACTGAACTCTTAATATTTAAAAGATAAAAGGAGAGAAGAGAGAAAAAGGTGTAGAGAATCATTCAAGCTGTTTTAGCATCAAAGTTTTATTCCAATGGTTTATAATTTTGTTGGGGTTTCAGAAGTAGCTCATGGAATTGACTTGAAGTATCTATAGATAAGAAGTTTGGAAAGAAAGATCTACATTGAGCTGGCCTTCCACAAATGCCTAAATCTGTTTCAGAGGTCTACAATGTGAAATTGGAAGGCTCAGATCTCATAGGGCAGATCACCATCACTTTGCTTAGTTGATGAAAATGGAAGGTTCAGGGGTTTTCCCATAATATGAGAACAAGGTATGACATTATAATACTTTAGGGTAGTAACAGTAGTAAGCTGAACATTGTCATAAAGAAAATAATTATGAAATGTATTATTCCTGAAAGAATAAAAAGCTGATAGACAACCATTCTGAGAAGGCAAAAAGAAACCAGACTGACAGACTGACACACAAAATATGTGATATTTTCATTGCAATTGAGATTGCTTAGCCAGGTTTCAACACAGAATGGACTGCAAGCTGACTTAAAAGTTTTTAGACAGCCAAGTGGACTTTGAAGAGTTTTTGAGTAAGACATTCTTGAAGTTAAATATGAGAAATTGTAAATATATTTGCTTTATGTACTACTGCTTATACTTGAGGAGTTTACACATTCTTCTCATATTCTTTTGCCTTAATATAGTCTGTGGCTGTTCTTTAGTGTTCTGTAAGAGTAGATCAATTAAAACCTGTTTGAAGTCAGACAACTGTTCTAAATTTCAAGCTAACGATTTCATTCCATTTTTAAGATTTTTCAACTCTTCTATCTTAGTGATGATAATCATAGCTGTGAGTTTTTGAGTAGCTGAACCTGAAATTCTTTCATTTTGACTTTTCACTAAGCATCTGTTTTAGGAGTGCTTTTTCCTGTGCATTAAGCTTCAGCCCTGTGCATTTGCAGCACTGTAAGTGTGGTCAATAAAAAGTAAACACTATGTCTAGAATCTCTTAATTGTTACTTCACAGCCTGTCCCCTCCAACTCTGTCCTCCCTCTTGTCCTATCAAAAGCATAAGCTTAGGAACAACATTGCTAAAGTAATTCCTTGAACTCAATTTAGGTAATTATTATTCCTCTCTAAAGAAATGGATTCCTAAATTTGTTGCAGGTTTGATTCTTTGTTCAATTTCTCCTCTTGCATCTTTCTTAAAAGGAAAGAAAAACATCAGTGTATTCCACTGTAAAGAGTATAGATATATATATTAAGTTTGGTTTACTTTAAAATAAATTGTATTCTGTGTTTAGCTTAAACCCTTAATGCTGTGGGATTCGGGGATCATGAGGCATGGGAGATACTAGCATAGGCATTTTGCTAATTGCCAGATTCATTCTTTATTGATTGGTTCCAGCTTCAGAAGAAAAAAGTCTTGTATGGTCCTCACTTGGCACTCATAATTGGAAACCTGCAGCATCAGTGTGGTGGATCATTAGTCACTTTCTTTCCTTAAAGCATTATGTAAAACTTTTCTATGATGAGCAGTTTGTGTTTCTTTAACACTGCTGAGTCTTTCTTGCAGCCTGTGTCAAGGATTGAACTTTCTAAATTATGTGTTTCAGACATTGAGAAAGAAAGGACTTAATGGCTGTGACAGTCCAGACCCTGATGCAGACGATTCAGTAGGTCACAGCCCTGAGTCTGAGGACAAGTACAGAAAAATTAATGAAGATATTGATCTAATGATCAGCAGGCAAAGATTATGTGTAAGTACTCTGAGCTCCTTTTAATTTTTTTACTTTCTGATATTTCTCTGAACCTGGCAGGCATTGCACAAGAAAGAGAACAAAGGTTGTGAAAGCCCTGATCCTGACTCCTCTTATGCTCTCACCCCACGCACTGAAGAAAAATACAAAAAAATTAATGAAGAATTTGATAATATGATCAAGAGCCATAAAATACCTGTAAGTACCAAAGGTTAGATGGCTGTCTGCTGATAACTGCTGCAGTAACAAACCATAACCCTTTCAGTTCTGGCTTCTTAAAGAAATAAATTCAGCTAGAAGGAGGCTTTAATAGCCAAATACGTAACTAAACACTGTGGTCAGAAAACTTCACACAACATATTTTTTTTTCAAGTCTCTAATTCTGACATACAGACAAAGCCCATTATGGATGAAACCTACAAAAGGAAGTAAAATAGACATATATGAGCTATATTCAGTTGGTCTACAGAAGTGTTTTACCACACCACGTGCTCAAATTATACTTAAAAAATAATAGTGGAAATCTTTCTTTGTGGACAGGCTAACACAGAATACTTTCCACAGAATACTTCTGTGGTGATACAGAAGAAAACAATGTAGAACTGAAACTCCTTTACATATAGTAATTAGCATGTTTAGTGTGTATAACTTCAGTTCTCAATAATCTCTGCTAAATTCAGTTGCAGCACTGAAGGGTTACAGCTACTTGCTCGCTGCAGAGGAACAGACTGCATGAGAGCCTAATGGCAGCATTCAGACCTGTTTGTGTGTTGGGGTGATTTTACAGCTTTATCAGAGCATTTGCTTGGACCTCATTAGCATTCTTTAATGCTTTTAACATGAGCTAAATTTTGTTTTAACCAAGTCAAAATTTCTAACAATCAGTCATATATCTTGCCAGATATCTAAGAGAAATAACGCTGCATGTGTTATTTGGTTTGCACAAGACATACAAAGGATGAATATTTTGTCGTTACATTTGATATTACATTTATAAAGACAAGAAAAAGAATATGGATGTTTGGAGGTTATATTTGGTTGATATTCCAAAAAAAATGGAAACAAAGTAGGACACCAAATATTTGCTCAGATTCAATGAACCATTTGAATTTGCATAGTAACTACTTACTTCTAGAAGACAAGAGATGATTTGTATGGGTTCAGTTGTCATTCTCATATGAAGGTTGCATGGTTATCTACCAAAAACATTGCTGGATACCCAGAATGAGGAGTGTCTTCTGTAGTGTTAGTCAATTGCTTGTACAAAATCTGGCACCTAAGATGAAGATATTTCTAAAGGAGGCTCAGAATCTCAAGCACTCTAAGTGTTCTTTCCATTATTTCTCAACAGAAGGATTTTTTACTAAAGGTAGTTAAAATTTGAAGACATTCTCACATCAGGCCAAAAATATTTTGGAAAAATATAACAAGACTAATTAATACTTTCCCAGAGACCAGAAAGGCACCAAATATGATAAAGTAATATTTAAAATGTCTGGTTAAGAGTCCCCAACATTTATGTAGAATATCAGGGAGGAATAGAGATATATCCAATTTTTTTTACCTCCTTCTTTGTTTGCTTCTTTTGGAAAACTGTTTTTCTCAGAACAAAAAAGTTCTTGAACTGTCACCATGAATTTGGTTTCTCAGGATGGAACTCAGTTTGACAGATGATGACATTTAAGGAGATTTTATAATGCAGAATGTTTAACCCTGTTTCACATTAAAATCTCACCAATTGTCATTCTTTCATGCCATTTCTTTTTTAAGGATGACTTTTGGCTTTTTCAAATCAAACTGATGGAATTTTCACCAAGCTAGTTTTCTGCCTTAAAAATGTGTTTGGGATGATCCTTCAGAACTTCTGTTTATCTCATGCTACCTGTTTATTTCCTAACAAAACAGGTCATGTTATAATCATCTGAAATCTTGAGACATTAAAAAAAAAACCAAACCTTGGAAAAAAAACTTCATTCCTGTAGTACTGAGTTCTATCACTTTCTTTACCTCCACAAGCATTTGTGAAAATAGTCTTTTCTGTAAACTCAGGACATGTATAAGATTTGGAAACAAGAGAGTTAATCAGAGCATGGTATATGAGTTTTGTTTTCCCAAAATTAATGGAATTTCCCTCCAGTTGCTTTCATTAAATATAACTTTTTCACATCAAATATGGTCCTACTTCAGCAATTAATTGGTGTTTTAGGGTATAACTTCCTACCTTGCAGGATGTTATGAGGTGCAGTGTATTAATCTTTTTGTGAAATTACTTCAGAGACACTTCAGAGATACAGAACAGCAAAGTGTTAGCATTTTTTCATGTAAGACAGCGATTCTCTGAATACATCACATGCAGAGCTCAGGGTCTGTGTCCTCCATCAAGCTGTTTACCACAAAAGGAAGGAACAGTAGATATTCTCCACTAATGCAACTCTACTCCTTTTCTTGGTATAAGATGGGCAAGATAGAGTTCACAAATAGTACATAATGGAAATTTTTAACTATCTGGTTTTATATATAAATATTATATATTGTACACAGTAATATCCTTAACTGGAAAAACCAGAATAACTAAGTCAGGAAAGATATATTCATTTACTTGTGGTCATCAGAGGTAGCCAAGAAAATTGGGGAAAAGAAAGCAAAATTAATCATTAAGTCACCAAGTCAAGTCTCTAAATCACTACTTATTGAATATATAAAACAATGCACTGCCTCTGCTGGTCTTGTAACATAAAAAAGTTGCTGATAAATGAAAACAGCATTGGCTTTTTCTCCTAACAGCCAAGCCAAATAATGTTGCCTCAGATAATTTTCTGGGGATAAGTATTTATATTGTTCTAAACCATCTGATAATAATTAGACATTTATTTTTAATTTTCATAAGAGTGATGAAAGAAGAGGAAACAGAAATAGCCCACTCGAGGGGAGCTATAAGTATCTCTGTCTTTAAATAAATGAAGGCCTGGCTGAACATGGGAGGGATAAAACCAATATTTAACACAGAATGTTTGGCCCGTTAAGTTCCAAGGGGTTTGAGTGTCCAACACTTTGTTTTGAATCACATACCACAACTTGTGGAGTGAGCATCTAACACAGTGTGTTGTACAGTGGCAGTATCGTCTCTGGTGAGCCATCTGCCCTCTTTGGCAGTAGTGTCCAAAGGAGAAAAGACAAAGGGAAGGGAAAAAAAAAGGCAAAATGTGGCAAACTTCATACACATTGCAATAAGGCTTTGTCTATGTCAGAATTAGCAAAAAACCAAAAATCACACTGAAGCAGCATGAAGTGTGCTTCTCTTTAAGATGAATTCTTTGAAACCTTTTGTTGCCAAATAACATTCTCCTGGGCAATTTCTTAACTTTGTTTGTTAGCCCAGGCCAGGAACAACTACCAATTGTCAGTCTATATGTAGCCATGATTTTTTTGAGGTTGAGAAAGCTTAATGGTATGGACAAGAACTGCTCTGTGGCCTCTGATAGCCTCAGCTCCTCCCTAGTCCCTACTAATATAGATATTACACAAGTGCTTCAGAAACTTTAATGTCCATCAGGCTGAAATTGAATCAATATAACCCATGGCTTACCACAAGGACAGACTAGGGAATCTGCAGGATGTTGCAGTTCTTGATGAGGAATATGTAACACTTGAATAAAGTTAGACAAACAGAGCAAACTGTAGTTAGAGATGTCGTGTTTAATACTGATATTTATCCAAACTTCTCTCTATAACTTTTGATTGTAGAGAAGAAGAAATAACAACTACTGTATTTCAGATACACTATATATTGTGCTGAAAAGCTCCATAAATAGATCTGAGTAGATCCAGATAGTAGGTAAAATGATGAAAATTAGACTATTAGTACATTAGTACATTAGTACTGTACATTAGTACAGTAATTAGAAATTAAACAAATAATTCAACCACTTTAAATTTATTGTTTTTAATGACAAAATGAAAGCTAAGGAGCAGTTTCAGATGACTAGGGAGACTGGCAACCTAAAGAGCAACCAAGATTGGTTTTGTGCTGTACAAATGTAGAAAAAGAAGAATCTTGAACAGTTTGGTTTGTACCTGAAAGGAAGAGCATAGTGGTTAAAGCAAAGAAGCTTTTTGAATTCTGGCAAGACCTTCAGTTTTGCATTCATACCAATATTTCAGTTTAGATAACAGACGTTTAGATTAGGAAAAGATATGAAGAAAATAGAGGCAATAATAGTCTCCACCTAGACTGAGATGGCAGAGTTCACAGGTCTTGTGACATGGGGTGAAGAAAACCTTGTGCAAAGTGCTCTTCTCTTGGTGACAGTCAATGCAACATGGACTGGCACTCAAGCAGGCAGGACAATGGGCTTAAAACCACCAGGTGGAGAGAACTCCATCATAGTCCTCTATGTTGCAATAAGCAGAAACTCCATGTTGGCTTATTCATTTCTCATATCAGACTGTAACTGGGACTGAAAAATGAAGAGTTATTCACATCCTCCTGTGAATAATTCACTGGCTAAAAAGGAATTAGCAGCAGCAGCAGCCAACTGCTCAACAACCAGTCATGTTCTTCTGACTAACATGACATTTAGAAACCTTTTGGGGCCTTCTGTGGCCAGTAAAAGGAGGGCCCCTACAAGATATACTTTCAAGCTGATAAAATGTTTCAGATTACACTATGTGACCCTATTTCCAAGGAGCATAGACCTCAATCATAAGGATGCAGGTTCCATGTAGATTCTTACATCTGTAGATTAGATGTAGAACACGTGGATTCCCAAAACACCTCACATTCCTCTCCTACCTCGACTTCAGTCAATCAGTCAATCATATGAAAAATATAGCCCTTGGAGTGCCCTTCAGCTTTTCAGCAAAGGGAAAAAAATTGCCATGTGCCCCCAGACTGGGGAGCAATGCCAGAAGGTCCATCTACTCGACTGTTGTTGCTATGCCCATCTCTTGCAAAAAAAGGCCATAGGCTACAGAGAGGGCATCAGAGCTAAATTGCCACTTTGAGATAACTCAAATACATTTGTTAAAAGCATCCTTAACATCATGCCCTGAAAATCCTGCTCTGTGTTTCAGTGGTTAGGCAAAATTATTCCTCTATAAATATTTAGAGTAAAAATTTCTCTGTCCCTAGAGAAAGAAAAGACCAAGACCAAGAAAAAAAAAAAAAAAAACACAATCTTAAGAGATAACTCTAGTTTGATGGATAGTGCTGTAATAGACAGTGTGATAGCCAGCCAGAGAAGAGACAGGGGTGGCACAATGTCAGGGTGCCTCAGTTGCCTGACAAGGCGATGATATGTCCAGCTCTCCATGTATTCCCCCCAGATCCTTGAAGATATGACAGTACTATCAGCTGCTGACAATAAAATTAAAACCTGTGATCCTGTGATTTCCTCTCTCAGAATATGTTACCAGGATATTTTGAAGAATTTTTTTGATGTGTTTAAGCTCTTGAAGCTTATAAGATTTCTAAATTGCAAATTGAGTGATACATAGTTTGTATTCACACACTGAATATTTAAAATGTTGTCAGGTGATTCTGAAAAGGTTCTTCTGATCAAAAAGGCAAGAAATTAATAATTTTAAAAACAAATAAATTAAATATGGATTTCTAATGTAGTCATAGCTTTTATAGAAATTCAAGCAACTACTAATGAAGAAAACCCCAACGAACAAACTCACAACCAGCCAAGGAAACCTGAACTGAGCTTCCTAAGAGCATAATGAGATATGCATCTCCTCACACCCTCTGTTAGTGTGGTATATTATATGGTTTGGGGTTTTTATTGAAAAGCATTCTTGCAGAGGGAAGTGGCTCAGGAGGAGATCTTGCCTTTAAGTATGAAAACAAGATATTGAAAAGGCATCACTAAACACCACCTTCCCCCCCAAAAAAACCCCAAAAAAACACAAAGAGTAATGTTTATCTAAATTTCTCGTATTTTTTAGCTGTCCCTGAGGAGAACTTTACTCTTTTTTAAGCCCTTCCAAGCTAAGATAGAGACTCAGGAAAAAAGTGATTTACTGTGTTGCTGTCTTTTATGTGACTTGGGATAATTCTGGTTGCTAAAGCAACACAAGCTGAAATTAAAGCCTTCCCTTTTGCATTCTGCCCCTTCCTATTTTTTTCCTTGCAATGAAGTCATCATTGTCATGTAACCTTGCTCTTGCAGTTATCTATGACACTAGATTAAGGTATGACAAGTGAACAATTATGACTTCACAGAATGAAAGAAATAGAAAATTTAGCTGCATTAGGCAAAGTTTTTTAAACAAGAAAAAATAGAAAAAAGGAAAAAAATCTTTCCAGTTCTTACAAAGTAAATGTGCAAGCTGCATTAAAGGTAGAATCATGATTTGAAAAATCAAATTTAAAAGCCTTGGTAATTCTTTTGAAACTCTTCTCTTGAACCTTGGGGGAAAAGGGTAAGCACAAATATTTTAATCACCAAGTACAAAGTATTTGAACTAAATATAGAGTAACTGTACTTGAAGGATGCTGCACTTTTCTGCTATTCTCATATTTGCTTTCCTTTTTTCTTGTACAGGCTGTTCCACCACCAAACTTTGAGATGCCAGTTTCTATCCCAGTCTCCAACCACAACAGTTTGGTATACAGTAACCCAGTCAGCTCACTGGGAAACCCCAGCCTTTTACCACTGGCTCACCCTTCTTTGCAAAGGAATAGCATGTCTCCTGGTGTGACACATCGGCCTCCAAGTGCAGGTAACACAGGTAGGCTCTGTTCAGTCCCATCCCTTCAAATGCTCTACTGTCAGCTCCTTGCATGCCCTGGGTCGCTTTAAACTGTACTCCAAGAAACAAGAATTCTATTTTTAATAGTCATAACAGTTTGTTCAAATTTC
>VZRX01008241.1:2120-50213 GCA_013398075.1 Notiomystis cincta
AACCATGTCCATAAGGACCACATATACACATCTTTTAAATACTTCCAGGGATAGTAGCCTCTTCCAAGGCTTGACAACCCTTTTAGTGAAGAAATTTTGACTAATATCCAATATAATCGTCCCCAGTGCAACTTGAGGCTGATATCGCTCATTCTGTCACTTGTTACTTGGGAAAACAGACGGACCCCCTTCTGGCTGTGACCTCCTTTCAGAGTGATAAGGTCTCTCCTGAGCCTCCTTTTCTCCAGGCTAAACAATCTCAGCTCCCTCAGCCACTCCTCAGAAATCTTGTGCTCCAGACCCTTCCCGCACTTTATTGCCCTTCTCTGGACATGCTCCAGTATTTCAATGTCTTTCTTATACCTGAGGGATGCAAAACTGAACACAGAATTTGAGGTGTGGCTCCACCGGTGCCGAGTACCGGGGGGAAATCACTACCCAGTCTTGCTGACCATAGTATTGTGGATATAAGCCAGGATTCCACTGGCTTTTCTGGCCACCTGGCCACAGCTGGCTCATGTTCCGCTACTGTTGACAAGCACTCGCAGGTTCTTTTCTGCTGGGTCCTTTTCCATCCACTCTTCCCCAACCTTGAAGCACTGCAGGGGTTGTTGTGACCCAAGTGCAGGACTCACCACTTCACCTTATAGAACCTCCTATAATTATCTCAACCCACTGGAAAGGATCCAGCCTTTCCAGAGCCCTCTGCAGTGTCCTTCTGCCCTCCAGCAGATAAACACTTCCACCCAACTTAGTGCCATCTGTGAACTGACTGAGGGGGCACTCAATGTGCTTGTCCAGATCATTAAGATATTAAGCAGAACTGGCCCTGGGGAACACCACTAGTGGCTGTCTACTAGCCAGATTTAAGTCTATTCACCATCACTCTCTAGGCTCCACCATCTACTATTTTTTTTAATCCAGTGAAGGGTGCACCTATTAAAGCAGCCAATTTCACCAGAAGAATGGTGTGGAAAGCAGTGTCAAAGGCACTACCTAATGTTCAGGTAGACAACATCTGCAGTCTTTCCCTCATCCACTGAGTTTGTCTCCTTGGCATTAGATGAGGTTGGTCCAGCAGCTCAATGTCTTTCATAAACCTATGCTGGCTGGGCCTGATCCCCTGGTTGTTTTCCATGTGCAACAGCATGACACTCAGGATAATGTGCTCCATGACCTTCCCTGGCACCAAAGTCAAAGTGAAAGGCCTGTAATCTACTCCATGGAAGTCCAAGATAGCAGTTCTGCTGACTCCCTTCTTTACATCTCTAAGAATTGAAAGTGTCAATTGAAACACATGAGAAGTACCACTTCCCTGACAGGCAAGTTTAAAGTAAAATCGTGCTCTTGATGACTATTTGGCAGCAATTTTTTTGAATATTAATTAGCTCATCAGCTTGCAGTAATAACTGTAAATTAAATAACTACTTATATAAAACTGCTTCAAAGCTTGGGAATTTATTTTCACATTGTTTCGGTTCTTTTTTCCCCTTCACCTAGAAAACTTGTAGCAGCATCAAATTAAATAAAGGCTGCATAACTATCACGTAGAACAGCATTTTTTCTGTTCATACACAGAACTTGTGTCAGTTCCAAGTACCAATGCACATGTCTCTTTGTCACTGACTTCACTGAAGTCAAGATTTCCTCCTAGTGCTTCAGACAGCAGATTCTACTTCCTTCAGAAGGAGCCAAATATTTGGGCTGTAAGTTGGAGTTTCTTCAAATTTGAGGAACTGAGCAGGTATCTAGTACCAGGGATTAAAACACTACTGTATGTTTTCTGACTGTTTACAAAGTGGAAGTCCAAGCCCCTCTGTGTCCCGCAGGAATCTACTCAAGAGGAGAACCAATTTTCCTGCTAATAATCCAAAACATAAGAAACAATACAGTTCACATGACCATATACATCTTACTGTTGTTCTTGGATGGCTTGAATATGTCTGAGAGTGTTTGGCTTATAAGTGCAATTATAACACAGTCCACTTAATATGTCTTATTCTAGAGGGAGTAGAAAGAGGGTCAGTCTATCCCCACCTGTGCCCTAATGACACACAAAACATTTTATTTCTTCATTTTTATGGTCAAAAGAAAGGAAAAAAGTTATGCAAGTCACCTTGAGAAGATAAGAATATATGACACTTTGCTGACTTACACAGGCTTTCCACCAAAAGAAACCCCCACAAAAACCTCTCTTTCAGTGTAGTATCTAGGATTTAACTGAGTGACAAAATTGTTTGAATTTCTCATCACAACCAGAAAGCTGAGCCAGGCTTACTGAAAGTGGCAAATATTTTCAGAGTTGGGATTGAGTTTCAAACATGTCCTGACCTTTTACTTTATATGGAATCCACATAAATATCAACAATTCCATGTCAAACCTGAAAAAATTTTAGCAGTTTCACTCTGTGTTTTAGAATAAAGAGTGCACCAAAGTTGGGTTTTTTTGCTCCAGTAGCCAAGTACTCTTATATGACGACCTGTTGCAGTCACATTGGCACTCTGTGACGACAATTCTGAAACACCTATCATGTTTCCAGAACTGATTTCTGGAAATTTTCTGGATACCTACAAAGTAATTGGTAATGTTAAAGATGTTTCACTGTTGCTTAACACCTGAACTACTTGTCTAAATTCTGTGTTTTACACTTTCAACTACAGTCTTATGCTTCTGTGAGTCTTAGGATTCTGTACAGCATCCATCAGTGCAAATAGCTTTTTTTTGTTTGGGTTCTTTTTGCAGATGGATGCAGGTTGGACCAGTCTCCGACTCACAAATCTACTCATAATAGAAACAGTTCCAAACCTTTTACCAACTGACTGCAAGTCAGATAAACAGCATGTCTTTCCCTTCTGCTTCTGTGGCTCTCAGTTCTAGGTCCCTAAACAGCTAAGCATATACGATGCAGAAAGAAAGATATAAAAGCATTAAAATGCCCAAGGAAAACCTTACACTGCCTTGCAAGATAACTCCTGCTTTATGGGAATAAAAATGTAAATTTCTGTTGATGATCCAAGGAGTAGCAATGACCTGTTTCATTCATGAGAACTCCCATAGTCCCCCCTGAAAATTTTTTTCCCTCCCTTCTTCTCCTTTTCTCCATTCTGTGCATACACGCAAACTGAATTGCTTAGTCTCCAGAAAAAAAAGACAAGTTAATCTAACTCTAAAGTATCTGCAGCTATTAAGAATAAGAAAAAGAAATATGAAAGCTACCCTACTTATATGCTGTATTCTGTCTCACTGAGCTAGCCACAGGAAGAACAATTTCAGAGTTCAAACCACAGTATCTGTAGAACAAGGAGTTATAAGATTGAACAAATTTAGTGTCTGTGATTCTGGGTGAATATTTATAAAAAGAAGTCTAATGTATTAGGTAGTGTATATGCAGGTATATTTTGCTGTGCTGCACTCCAACAAAATAGCATTCCTGAGTTTTAGATAGCAGAATCCCACTATCAGCCACCTTCGAAAAGAATATGCCATTTCTTTTAACACCCATTGCTTGTTTCTCTTCACTTCCACTATTCAAACCTGACACAGAAAGAAATGTTTATTCCAAAATCTGACTCTTTGCAAAAGATACTTTTTCCCAATAATTATTTTAATATCAATCTGTCTCAAAAAAAACCCAAAAAGTCTCATTTCCCCTTAAATAGCACTTCTACTCCTATCTTTTCAACTTCCCCTGACCATCTGCCAGGATTATCATTCTGATCATTAATTTCCTTTCCTGTTAAAATCCTTTTTGTCTCATATTACCTTTTTTTTTTAACTTACAAGGTCTTGGAATACACTGGGTCAGATCATACACTCCTTTCTTCTTCTGAATTGCCTATTACTTCATAAGCAATTGCAGTGAAGGAAGTGGGACCGTTGTTATAATTAGATAATCCTTAAAATGACTGAAAATGTTAGACCCACATGTTGTAACCCATCTTAAATGCATTTGAACCTGGTAGATAACCCTTGTTTGAGAGCTCAGCCTTAAGCATGTATGACAGTGCAAGGTTGCTTTGCGGCATCCGAGCATATGCTAAGGAAAAGCAATGGAGGTGGCAAAACCACAGACTCCTTTAGGTTGCAAAAGGCCTCTGAGGCTCCAATCTCTGATCACCACCGTGCCAATGAGACTGTGGCACTAAGTACCACATGCAGTTTTTTCTTGAACACCTCTAGGGATGATGACTCCACCACCTCCTTGCACAACCTGTTCCAATGTTTGACAACCCTTTCTATGAACAAATTCCTCCTGACCCCAAACCTGAGCCTTGCCTTGTGTAGCTTGAGACTGTGTCCTCTCCTGTCACTAGCTGCTTCGGAGAGTGATCCCCACTTTTCCACATCCTCCTTTTGGGTACTTGTAGAGAGCAATAATGTCACCCTTGAGCCTCCTTTCCTCCAGGCTAAACACCCCAAGCTCCCTCAGTTGCTCCTTACAAGGAGCACATTGTGCTCCAGACCCTTCCCCAGCTCCATTGCCCTTCTCTGGACATGCTCCAGCACATCAATGTCTTTCTTGCTGTGAGTGGCTCAGAACTGAACACAGAATTCAAGGTGTGGCTCACCAGTGTTGAGTACAGGAGGACAATCACTGTCCTGGTCCTGCTGGCCACACTATTGTTGATTCAGGCCAGAATGACAGTGGCCTTCTTAGCCACCTGGACTCCCTGTTGGTTCATGTTCAGCAGGCTGTGGACCCGCACCCCAGGTCCAGATGTAAAAGACAGCAATGAGAATAACTGTCCTGAGAACATTCAAAGCCCTTTGATACAAAGGTGATCATGGGAGATTTTTGCTCAAAGTAGTAAAGCTGTTGTGGATAATAAAAGAGTAAGGCAGGTCTCATTTTGCCCCCTGTGAAAGTCTAAAATCAGCTCCTTCAAGCAACACGGGTGGAAAGAGGGAAGGATGAAGAGGACCACATATCTAAGGCACAACAATGCAAAGCAGTATGTTTTCATCTCTCCTGTGCTGGCTAAAACACTAAACACCCATAAAATAACTCCAGCTAAAGAACTTGAGCAAGTAACTCCATTTTATCTAATTTCTTTCTGTTCTTTTAAAACGATGAGAGTTGTGAACATGTATGAAGGTTAACAGCAGATAAAACTAAGAAAAATTTGTAACTGGTATGGAATTGTAAACTTGAAAAACGACTGCTTCTCTGTCACCCTTTTACTCTTCTAATAAAAAATAACTACAGTATTAGCATGATTGCAGGTGTCTAAGAATAGCCATGGGCTTTCCTCAGGATACTGAAAAAATAACATGAGTTATTTTATATTTATATATTTATTTATATTTATATATATTTATAACCATTTCTGACTCTGCTCTCTCAGGTAGGAGACAGGTTCCGATTAAATCACCATATCAACGTATCTAAGAATCTATTTTTTGTTTAAATGCAATAACTTAATTTATACTGAATTCTGAATATTCATACCTATATACACCTATATTCAAAGCATACTCTTTATGGCCTAGCATACTCTTTATGGCCTAACAAATCTTAACAAATATATAAGCTTTATTACATTAAACCTTCTTGTGAAAAAAAGTGACTTAAATATTTGTTTGCTAATAAATCTATTAAATCTATTAATCTATTAAATATTATGATCTTCCATAAAAAAAATTTATATACACAATAGAAAATCATTTCATTAAGAGGGTGATGTGACTTTTAACTATGAAGTTAAGAAAAATAAACTTGTCTATAGTTAAATTTACTAGTTTACATCATGGAAAAAAAGAAAAAAAAAATCCAAAAAAGGTCATCAGCCAGCTCTGAAGTCCACATACAAATATAAGAATGACTTTTTCTTTTCTAATTAAAAGGAGAAGATTGTTCAGGGACATCTGGGAGTACTATCTGATTGACAGGTAGTTGGGCTGAAGCAAGGCTAGTCTCATACTCAGTAAAAACTGGAACAGTGTTTTACTAAGACTGTGAAAATAGCTGGATAATACATCAAAAAATCAATATTCTTTTAGAGGGAATATTTAGGATATTTCAGCCATTAAAAGAGCTAATTTTGACTTTAAAAGCATGAGCTTTAACTGGAAGTTCAACAGCTAATGAAGGAACTGCACAGTCAATGTTCACCAGTGAGATACTTTGTCTGCTTTATGTACTCTCTTTGACAAATGATTGTTTAAGAAAGCAGTCATGTTTCACATCATTCCAGAGCAACGTAGCACTGTAAATTACTTCTGACGAGCAATATTTATAAATATTTTATGTATGGGAAATAAATTTCTGTCTTTGGAATTACTCTGCTTAGCCTTTGTCTAGGACTTGAGAAAGTAGTAAGTGGACAACTATGGGGAATCAGAGTAGAGGAGGAATATATATATGTCAGGTAAGAAGAACACATGAGAGATTTTATTCTCTCAGAGACATGTTTGAAAACAAAGGCAGGAACATACACAACATTTTTTCTGTAGAAATAACACACAGACATCCACTGAAAGCAGAAAAGCAAGTGTGGTCTTCAACACAACTCACATGTAGATAGATATGTAAACAGAGGAAAGTCTATTACTGCTATTAGTCCTTATTTCCCTGCAAAGGGAAAATCCTCTGAAGGTAAAATTTTCTAAAAGAGAATTGTTGACCATTCTCAAATATGTATATGGAAAACAAAATAGGTATATAATGGCATAAAATAGTTCAGTTTTTTAAACCTTGATCCTATTCACTTTCAGTGCAAACCCAAAAAGTCCTGGACTAACAGATTGTTACATCCTTGTTAACAGGTTTATGAGATTCAGTTCCTGGCCCTAAAGATACTTTCTAAAATGAGAAAAATCTTTCCCTAAAACACCTCACCACAGAAACAGAAGGTTTCTTCAGGAAAGTGAAATGGATATTCTTCAAAAAGTCAACTATCATTTTGCATCAGATTAAACCCAAGGTTTTCTAGAGTTCCTTTAATCCCTCATTTAACCATAGACATTCTGAAAGGACAGTGGGAAATGCAGTGACTTAACACAGAGTTTTCTTCACAATTTGAGGAGGGAAAGGATATTTCTTGACAAGGAAAGGGGAAAATTCACAAATGTATGGGATAGTGCATACAGCAAGATATGTTGATCCTTTGTTTAATGACAATGTATCCATACACCTTACAAATATTCCAGTTCTAGTGTTCTTCACTCCAGTAAATATTTATGTTTCTTTTGTGATATATTCACATAATCCCTGGTAAAGTATCCTTTTGCACCCCTATGCTCATCCTCCAGTTTTAAGTTGTTCATGACTATGGCAAAGAAGTGTGAAGAAGGATGAGACAGGGAATTTAAGGATCATTATCCCAAACTAACCAATTAAAACTATTTGAATCCTCTAGAATAACACATGTAGGCATAGCAGACACCTAAATGCATTGTACTGTGCAGTATTCTGATTAAAGTGCAAATATATTTAAACTTAACACAGGTTATGGATGCAGTGTCTCAGAAACAAGAGGTGTTTCAATGACTACTGAGGCAGAGCACTCTGTGCGCTGTGCAGCATATTGGATGGAAATTCTTTGGCAAGATCACCATTACTCTCCCTACCCTGTTTCTGTGCTATTTTGGCAAGCAGTTCTGTGGTGATCAGATTTCTGCAGTAGTTTGAAAACAAACAACAAAAGAGGAAAAATAAACTGTGGCAAACTTCAAGGAATTTTCTGTAATTTGCAATAAATTTATATACAGACAAGAGACATAGCTATATAAAAGCAGCTACAATAGTACTTTTGGGGAGCAGGAGAGGAAGTAAATCTTATCTTCTCTCACAGATATCAGTCTCATGTGCCTTTCCTAGAAGTGAGGTGAATCCCCTACCTTGTAAAACTTTTCTCGACCAGATTTTAGAGATCCTAATGCAGCATCTCCATGACAGCCCTTCAGCTTTCTATTGGTACAGTCTCTCTGGGTCAAATCCAGAGGTTATGAAACCTGAATGTAGGTATTATATGCGATGACTGTGATGTCAGTGAGGATCAACAAAATCTAGAGCTCAATTCTACATAAGCATAGATGCTCATGTGTCTGTTGGATGTGCTTGAGTATCTCTCCTTGTCTACAGATGCTACTTAGAAAGCCCTTGTTGCACTCCTGAATATATCTTGGACTCCTGGAACATCTAGGCTGCCCTGGACCTGAATGAGTAAAGGGATCTGAATTCTGCCCTTACTCTCTTTTCTCAAGCCAAAAAGTTCCAAACAGCTCCTGCTTGTAGTTCAGTGGGCCTCATTTAGTCATGAGTGACCCACTGCACATGCATCAATGCCTAAACCATGTCCTTGTGACCGAGCATTTTGTCTGGGTTGAATGATACAGATGACAGGGAAGAAGAATAAGATAGCAATCCTGATCAGTCACTGTGCTTAAGAAGCAAGCGATCATGGTTCAGTTTGTCAACATTACGAGACAGACCATGAAACGTTCGTGTGGGTTCATCCTTGAGAGAGAAATGTCATTACAGCGATCACACAGGATCAGGAGGATGGGATCACAGACAAGCGTCTTATTACACTAAGCACAAGTATTATGAGAACTGTCAGTTTCTTTCTTAAAAACATTTATCTGACCTTTGTTATCTTCCAAACTTGTTTTCACTTTATAAGAATGACAAATAGTAACATCAGAGCCTAAGAATATTTCAAAAGTGACAAAGCTGTTTGAGAGATACTCCTGAGTTAAATCAGAGTCAGTTATAGATGTGTAATGGACCTGGTTCGTTCATAAAACAGTTACTCAGATGAAATGCAGTGAACTTGAGAGGGAAATCAGCTTCAGGTGAAGACAGATCAAGCTATAGTATTGACAATGTCATTAGTGAATCCATTTTAGTTGGTCACACTGTTCCTGGGCTGGTCATCACAGTACCATTTTGGCATTCATAATCTAATGCATCAAACCAACTTCAGGAACCACTGACATGAAATCTATTTTTAATATAATATTTTATGCTTTAGGACTTTAAGCCTTTCGTTATGGTAAGATTTCTGCTGCTGAAAATTCACAGATTTCTTTTTCTCATCATAGATTTTCTCAGATTTGAAAAAATATAGAAGAGATCTGAAAGAGTTCAGCTGCTGGCAGTATCAAGCCCTTGGTTCCTCTGGTATGTCTAGGTTTGTGAGGAGGAGGTTCTCAAGACAGAAGGAAGAGATATCACCATGTTTTAGCAGTTACAAGAAAGTACATCAAAGTTAAGGGGATAGGTCCTAAAATATTAACTATAGTCCAGATGGCCTGCGTGGGTGAAACTTGAGAATGTTTAATGAGAAATCACACAAAACTCAGATGCTATAGAAACAAGAGACAAAACAGAAAAAGAGGAAAATGTATTACTGACTCTGCCAGACATGCTAGGCAACATTTCATAAATATCAGATGGAAGAAGTCATGATCAATCTTTCCACTGAGGTCAGTAATTACATGCCTTATAGAACAGGACTAGTGCATAAATGACATCCTATATTTTACGTTTCTTCTGTCAGAAGGATACTTGTATATTCTCCTCATAATAGGTCTTGGCTTGGGCTAAGAGTTTCTTGGATGTCAATGTATCAGGGTTAATTAACAAGGAATATTTTTTGTTTCTCTGACACTGGCCATTTTTCACTAATTAATCAGAAATGGAAGAAAAAACACATTTTTTTTCCAAGTAGGAGCAGAAATCTGGTCTGTGTAGGAGACAATGTGGGTGTGGTTCCACAGCTTCAGCAAGATTCACAGGGACCACTGTGGGATTGACAACATAGACAGGGAAATACTACTGAAAGACAACCTTGTAAGGTAAAAGCATAAAAACTTTGTCCCAGCAGTCATATCAGCAGTTTGGAAAGCTTAGCGGCAATTCTTTTCTATATGCAATTAATAACTCTGATCACAAAATCTTTTATCACTGTTAGACTCAACAGGAACAAGAACAGTTAAAAATGATTTTGAATAAGTTTGCTTAAGAAAAAAATGGTGTTTCAAAAAGTTCTACTTCCATTTTAAAGTTAAATAATTAATTTTTCATTTTGCATTCCAGAAGTAGTAATAAGAAAAAAGATATGCTATTATGAGTATGTGAGTGTATAATATTAATTTCAGTATTTATTACTTAAATAATTATCATTATGTGCCAGTAAGAATTAACTGGGATGTCTTATTTTCAGTGTCATAGTGTTATTGAGCTTTGTTGAAAAGTAGACAAAAACTTCTAATAGAAAAATAAAAACCTGGGCTGCAAATGTCATCCTACTGACCTTTGGGCATTTAAAAGCCTAACTTACAATTTTGTTGGTCAAGGAGACTTCCTCGAAAAGAGACATTTTGAGGTAGGAATAGAGTTTTTTCATACATACTGCAACTAGCTTTTTTAGGAGCCTTCACATCAAATGCTCTAAAAATGTATAGCCTGATCGTATTTAAGGAAAAAAATACAATTGTCTTAATCATGTAAATGAAATTAAATCTTATCTTTTGGAAGGACGTATGTCTTTCCACTGATGATGAGGAAGGCCAACAGCAACTCTTTTCTGAAGTCATATAGCTGGTAAATGCCTTATAAAGAAAAATTAATCTGGATGTCACAAATTATTTCTCTAATATTTTAAAAAATCATGTTCCTTGGTTTTGTTTTGGTTTTGTTGGTTTTTATTTAAATGAAACAAAAAAAAAAAACAAAACAAAACAAAACAAAAACAAAAGCAAAAAAAAAAAAAAAAAAAAAACCAAAAAAACCCCAAAAAAACCCACCCAGCTGCATGCTATGCAACTTCCAAAGATAAGATGACATTTTCATCTTCCCAGCAAAAATTATTTCAAGCTAAGATATTAACAAGAAAACAGCTGCCTTTCTAATTAGTACATTTGATGCTTAGCTTCTTTTCATTACAGCACAGACAGGGAACACTTTGATCTAAATGTTTTAATCAGTTTTAAGTAGCATCAGGCCCCAATAATTTAAAAATTATAATATATATATGTATATACTCATATATATATACACATATAAACGCATAGAAATAGATGTGCATAAATGTATGCATATATATATATATATATATATAAAATTTTTAATGTACACCTAAAAATTGATCAGATCAATACCTTCTCTTATAACACATCTTTAGGAATTAAGCACATTATAATTGCTATGGACAGGCCATATAAAAATGCCACAATGTAATGAAAATGAGATGTAATGCAATAGAATTGAAGTTTCTTTTGGGTTCTGAAAGAAGAAATATTAAATAATAAGTAAATAAACTTAACTATAAAAAAATAAGTGAAAATTCCAAGTTTTAACAAATATGATGAGTGGTTCATCTGACTGTTTGTTAATTTAAAATTTGGGACAGAAAAAAATGAAATTATTCCTGAATCTCTTCCCTTTTCTTTTAAAAAATCAGCCCACCATCTGACTAAGAGGTAGAAGTCAGGAGGGTTTACTTTTTTACAATATATGCAC
Organism: Notiomystis cincta; assembly: GCA_013398075.1. Classification (NCBI taxonomy): domain Eukaryota; kingdom Metazoa; phylum Chordata; class Aves; order Passeriformes; family Notiomystidae; genus Notiomystis; species Notiomystis cincta. The sequence goes on from VZRX01008241.1 coordinate 13,589, forward strand.
CATTAAGTCATCAAGTCTTTAAACTTCCTTTGATAAAGTATGCTTAATTAACCAATGGTACTTGTTCTTCATACAGACTTTCAAAATGCAGAACAGCTATATCAATGTGTAATAAAAGACCTTTTCACCATGATTTTCTATTTAAAGGTGCACTTATGCTGATATTTGATTACACTAGTGTTCTTCTATAAATAGCAGAGTATCTGCCTATTCCCCCAATAGGCTCTGCTCCTGGGAATTTTTGTTCAAAATCTGACATGATTGTAAGTCAGAGCTCTGACATCTGGAACACTTTGGGCTACTTCCAAATGGAAAAAAAAAATAATATTTGCCAGAGGCCATCCTTCTCAAAGATGGACCAACCAACCTTGGTCAAAAACATACAAACTGAAATTAAACACCTTACCATCAAAATTAACAGAGTGACTTGAAAATGATCCTGTCATTCCTAGTAATGACACTGCTTTGCTCACTTTTGAGATATACAGTTGTCTAATAGGCCAAAACTACACAAACAGTATTTGGACAAACTTGACATGAATTATAAGTAGACATAATTCAGAAGCTACAGATTCAGATCTTTATTAATGTCAATGAAGAGAGAAATACATTTTCATTTAAAGCCTCATACATTGTTTGATCAGAAAGTAGTTCCAAGATTCATCAAAAGCTGTCAATTGCCATTTGCTGTGCTAATTTGAGACATTCGTACTTAAATATAAGTATACTTTTTTTGTTTTTTCAGCAATCCTGCTGATTCTCCTGAGACCATTATTACTGGCTTATTTCCCAGACATCTCTGTAAAGGATATTTGGCTCATAGAAAGTATAACATATAGTGTCCTAAAGCGAAAAGTATGGCAGAACACTTCTGTCTGTCAAGTGTGTGAGTTAAGGGAAAGAAGTGTTCCAATCTCAAGATACGAAAGGTAAACTGAACTCTTGGCTAAGTCCTTAAAGTTAAAAAAAGACAAGTAAAAAAATAAACTACTTGGTCCTTTTGCCAAATAAATATTATTTATTTTTTATTAAATCCTTGCTTTTTATTATCTATAATATGATTTATGAGTGGTCGACTGTATGAAGAAAGACTGTAGTTATCACAGTTCAGTTCTAGTGTAAATAAGGCACAGAGTCTGATGTAATATTTAAAGTGCTGGCTAACGACCATATTTTACCTTAAACATAGCTCACAACTACCACCCAGGAAATGAAAAGAAAGTTATTCACTGAGATTCTGAAGACAGGTGTACATATCTTTAACACTTTCAGTCACAGAAAGAGGTAAGGGGACTAAGGATATAATTAGGTGTGGTATCTGAAAGCAGTATGGCTGTTAGCACAGCAGAGTTATTAAATTTTATAACATCAGAGAAGCACTTAGCTGAATTGTATGAATCTGCAGGTTCTGGTTACTGTCTCAAAGCACAATGTCAAATTGTTTACAGATTCAAGTCTGTTTCTAGTCAGATGATGAGTAAAGAACTACTCCAGTAGGATTTTTTTGTTTGTTTGTTTGTTTGTTGTTTGGGGTTTTTTTCCCCTGAGGAACCATTCAAAAGTGTGTCCCCTTTTCTAAGCTGCAGTTCCGAATTCTTCCCTGCTTCTTCCAATGTTCCTGGCTGCACTGTGGTACATCTACAACAAGAAAGATTCAGTGTTCATTTTCTCCCTTACCCTATCTCTAGACTAGATTCAAAGTAGATTTCAATTCCTGCATCGAAAAGAAAACAGAACAAGAGTTTCTTGCCTCATCAGTAATTATATTCCATTAGGTCTAACCATTAAGTCTATGGGTTCAATTCATTAAAGGCAGCATGCTATGTTTAAATGCCTCAGGGTATTGAGTGCTGATGGATCTGGTCAGGCTCCCATGATCATGGATACCAGCCCATATTTCTTCACCAAGTAATGTATCTCCTAGTAGGGAAGCAGCTTGGCAGCTGTGGGAACTACCTCACATAGGAATAAATTGCAGCAGATGAGCCACTTCCTTGAAAAAAAATCAATTTTGTACAATCTTCTGCCTTCCAGGTATTATGTGACAAAAGTCTGCACAGGGAGAAGTAGAGCAGAATACCTGACTTCTGATAAATTGACTCAGTAGAAGTTTGGACAGCCCCAAACCTCATAGGTTCCCAAAACTATTAGTCCCGAGGCAGCTAACTTGCAAAACAACGCTCAAACTCCATGAAACCTCCAACAGATTGGGTCCTGGTTTTGAATTTGAGTCCTCTGTGGTATTGTTACAAAAACATGGCTGGCGCATTCTTCTCCTATTACAGTTTTTGAGAAAAAGACTTTTGGATCCAGGGCTTTGTGCAGAAGCCCAGAGTACCAATACGCACCAGATCAGTTCAGAATTAAGGAAGGGAGCTTACACTTAGTGGATATTGAACACACTTAACCTCAAGGCAGCACTAAATTTCTTCATTTTTTCACAGTATCCAGACCTTGGGGTGTATGCAGAAGTAAAATTATATACCTCTAAGCAACTTTACTGGGAAAAGATATGTTGTTTATAAAATGATAAGGACAAAGATACTAGGCAGAACATGTATCAAATACCATCTTAGATTTAAGATTCATCAATAAAACAGGAATAGCATAAACACAAATATATTGCACTTGAGTATTCAAGTAGAACATGGTTCCATTCAAGAAAGCCTACTTCCCTGTATTCTGTCTCTGATAATCTGTTTCTCTTTACATTTGTGTCTTAATCACCACACCAAATGTATTGTCAACAATTTTTGAGCTCACCTTTTGACCTCACTGTTAGAAAACACTCACCTCAGTATCAATCATGGGCAATATTCCTCAGGAATTATCAAAAAGAAGTCAGAGTGGATAAAGCTAAATGGGTTCTAGCCCCTATGGGCTTTAAATTGATTTTGAAAATGATCTTGAACATTTTGAATGCTTTGGCATAACAAAACACTTATTCAGTAAATATCACCCAGGTGCCTCCCAGTGGAAATATGATAAATACAACACCACAAGATTCAAGATGAATGAATGTCTACTCCAGGGACAAGGAATACTGGCAGGCTTTTCATGTGATGAGGGAAGAGATATCCTACTGCATATCTCTTCATCCTCACCATTCACCAGTCTCACTGTCCCAGTTATCTTTGAAGAACACCAAAGATGTTTCCCACAAAGGATTGATTCTGAAGGAGATCTAGTTTTATTATCTTAACAAATTTTCTTTGGAAATGCTGTAGGACACAGAGCAGAAATCAGGAAACCCACTTTGCAGATGTTTTTTGTAACAAAGCTGCATTGTAGGCATGCTGGACTAGCCAGAATGCCTAAGGTCAGACCTTCCTTTAGAGCTCAGCCAGATGCTCTCAACAAGCTTATAAGATGTTCAGGAAACTCTGAGATGTGACAACAAAAACGACAGAAACTTTCATAAATGTATCAAAACATCTAAGGACTGCACTAATGCATACTCTGTAATATTGCTAGCATGATCCTGATATATTTTACATCTAAAAGTAATATATATATTTTTAGTACTTTTTGTGTATTACTTGTACTCATGAAAAACGAGTACTTGAAAACACAGGAAAGAGACAATAAAAAGAAGTGCTGGCAATTTCTTGTTCTGTCTTTTCAAACAAATATATTTTAAAACTCCCTAACATCTACTTCTTTCCACTGGACTGGGTGTAGCATCTAAAATCTTATTTTGCAATGCAACATCAATCAACAATGGTTGATACTGCACAAAGAGAGGTGAGTATTGCTCTGTCTCCTACAGCTGCCTGAAGCAAAGTACTGTCTGTCTGTGGTTCAATCCAGGGACACAAGAAGGAGTTCATGTGTGGCACAGCTGTTTTTACAGCACCTTCCAGATTCACACAGCTTTCCCTCTCACTGAAGCCTATCTTGTGTTATGACACAGTCAATCCCCAATTTATTTCTAGAGCTAATTTGGGCCCATTACTGCCCATCAGCTTAATGCCCATGAAGCATATCAAACATCCTCACTCAACAGGACAGAGAGGAGGTGACTGAGAAACAGCCTATGACCCTGAAAAACACCCTCACTCCAGCCACTGCATCAGCCATAGCTGGTTTCAGGGATGCAAATGGAAATCATGTAACAACTTATGAATAATTAAAGTCATAAAAGGTGCATGACTGACTGATCACTAAGACAAGCTTAAAAAATCTTAAAAAGGAAAAAAATCTAAATTTAAAACCTACTCTCATGCTTTAAAAACCTATTATCTTAGTTTCAGAGGCACACTAATCCATTTATTTTCCTCTTGGAAAGAAGCAAGGTGAAATTTAAGGCTTTTTTTTTCGGGGTGAGTAGCAATCAAGGGCAGCAGATGCACCAAAAATTTCTCAGTGGTTTTGAATGTGGTGAGGGTTCAGTCTCTATTCCCAAATAACAACTGACAAGATAGAGGAAATGGCTTTAAATTACATCAGAGGAGGTTTATATTTGATGTTGGGAAAAATTTCTTCACAGGCATTGGAAGAGGCTGCCCAGGGAAGTTTTTCAGTCACCAGTCCTGGGGACATTTAAATGATGTGTAGATGTAGCACTTAAAGACATGGTTTAGTGGTGGACTTGGCTGTTCTGGGTTATGGTTGGACTCAAAGATCTTTTTCAGCTTAAATGATTCTATATTTCTATGATCCCTGATGGTCATCAGAATATTTTGGGCCAAACTTCCTTACTCCTACTAAAAAACTCAGCTAATCTTCAGTTGTAGGCAAAAGCAAATGAGATGCCAAGAGGCATCTGGGGAGGATATGGTCGTCCACTGATTCTTGTATCAGAAAGGAGCTGTGTGTTGTGCTTTCTAATCATGTCTCAAGTTTTGTCGATCCTGACTTTGGTTGCAAATGGAGAAAGGTTCTGTACAAATAATGTTGTCATGTATTATACACTGTAGGATCCAGATCTACAAAACCTTCTACTGACAGAGGAGTATATACAATTTTGACATCAGTAAAATTCATGACAGTGACCTAAGGATATGTCAATACTAAGAAGTTATTTTAGTATCCACAAAGAGTGAATACAGTACCTATTACCACTAGTGTTGTTTGAAAATTCAGGAAAAATCTATTACAAACATTACTTTTTAAAACAAATTTCATTAAGAAAATGCAATCATTTTATAAAATAAACTTTCCAAATGTTCTTATATAGAGAAGTCTGAGAAAATCTTTCTCATACTTTCATGTTATCTGGATTTAATTCTGGTTTCTGTCTTAGACAAGGATCATCCCCACTCATTCTTGGGTATCTTTTCTGGCAGAATTAAAAAACCTATCGTGAGTTATATTTCTGGACAAAGTAGATAACTGTCATTCTTATTGGTGGTATCATCATGACATTTTCAGGCACTTTGGACAACACTTGTGAAGATTATAATGTATTTCCATTCCAGTGTGTACTCATGACCTAAACAGAAAACTTCAGTTTCCATTCAAAAGGCAGAATTTTTGAACTTTCTAAAGCATTGGGACTGTATACACACATCATATTCAAGTTTGAATGCAAAAATAATTCTTTTATTTGAATAATTTTTTTTGTGTTCCTGATATGTTAAGAAAACAATAAAAAAACTAACATAACTATCTTCACAAATCTAAACATTAGCATAAAATAAATTCTTTTCTGTACATCAATTGATTTCATCTCTCTTCACTGCTTCTCTCATGCTTTGTCACACAAGTGGAACAGTGAGATAAATCAACTATTTATTCACTTTATTGCATAAATCTCAGAGCAATAAAAAAGAATTGATCACATAAAGAAGTTTAAGATGGGTTTCAATGAATCCTTGAGACACTATAAATTAATCATGCAAACTGATATTATATTTCCCAAGGGAAATATATTTTAATAGATCTTTTCCAAACATTTTCCTCCTTTAATATATTTATAAATATTGTTACTACTCTTGTTTTTTTCTAAGATGATTAAACCATTATTTTCCCCTAGCCTTGTGTGTTGAAAAACAAGTCAAGAAAATCTCTTTATTACTTATAAAAATATGCAACAAAATAACTGGAAAATTTAAAATGAAGGTATGTATATATCTTCAGCAGCAATTACGTATTCCTCACCTTTGTTTACACCAAAATAGATGACACTGCAAGGGGATCTGTAAAAATGGAAAGCCACACTAATGCTACCCTGAGGTAAGTTTTAAAGAAATGAAAGAAAATCAAACTAGTCAATTCATCCTTTGCATGACTTGATACTGTCCGTAATACAGTATTTTAAATCATTAAAAATTTATTTCATTAATTTCAAAGCTGCTTGATTTATAATATGGGAAAATATAGCTTAAATTTAATTTCTTATGGGAAAGTATGAATTAATGATTTTATTTGCAAAAATGTAATTTTAAAAAGGACTACTACTAACCCACAAATAGCTACTGTGTGAATGTTATCAGTACAGGATCATCTTCATTGCCATGTCTCCCTTCTTCAGGGACCTGAACTGTGAAAGGGCAGTGTCTGCTTGCTCTTGAGATCCTGTACTAAATCCTTCCAATGTCTACTCATTTGTGCAAACCATAATGATTTTGTTCTAAGACAGTTACCATTCTGAGAAAATGGAAACAAAACATGAACATTTTTGTACTTGTCCCTGCTATGGAAAATGACATCAATGAAAGGAGAGAAGTTGGTTAAATTATGACTGGAAATGAAAGCACTTTTTCTATCCCTTGTCTTAAACAAATTGTTAAGTCTGACTAGTTTATTATGGAAATATAGGATTAAAACATCTGAAACCAGTGATAGACAAGGTAACATTATTTCCTTTAATAATCCAAACATATGTAATGGTTCTAGTTTGCTCTAAGACTAATAGCTCTAGAGTGAGAATTGGCACATCTGCTTGGCTTCTAACTATCAGCCCTTAAAAGGAAGTCTGGCGGTTGTGTGGTTGTGGTTGTTGTTGTTATTGTTGTTATTATTATTGTTGTTGTTGCTTATAATAATAGTAATAATAATAATAATAATAATAATAATAATAGTAATAGTAGTAGTAGTAGTAGTAGTAGTAGTAGTAGTAGTAGTAGTAGTAGTAGTAGTAGTAATAGTACCGTAATAATATCATAATAATCATCAATATTATTATCTTCTTTTCTGGAAAACAGCTGGCTGGTGAATCTGGGTTGAAACATAAAATTGTCACATGGTCAAAGTCATCATGAGGCTGATTCACTAGAAAGTGGTTTATATGAATGGAAATCATGTATGGTTTTTGGCATGGAACAACGCCAGTAAACTTTGTACCTGATTTAGAGTACAAACTAAGGGCTACTTGTGACCAGTGTAAGGGATAGGGTGAAACCCAAAACATTTTTGAGACAAACTAGTACCACCATAGAAAATAACATTGAACTTTGCTGCACAGGGTAGATGTTGCCAGTAGGATTTCTATGGGATCCTTAAAATAAGAACGCTTTCTTTATGCTTCCATAATGAACCTTGGGGTTCAGTGTTATTGAAAGGAAATCCAAACAGATTAAGGGTATGGTAAATGTTTGTTGCAGTATTTTGCCTTGTTATCACAATTTGAAGTGACTGATCACCCACCATCTTCAGACAAAAGAGGGCACATGTAAAATAAAACAAAAGGATGAAACATGGCAATTGATTGCAATAGTAAAGCCAGTGTTAACCTGCTCACTCTTTCACTTTGATTTAGTAAACTTTCTGGATATAGAAATAAAGGTGTGGTTTCATTATACTCTATTCCATAGTTCACTCTTAGTCTATTCAATTCTTCTCCTGCTTTCTTGCACCATACACAGTTGCTTATCCACTTGTTTCAAATCTAATTATGGTGAAATCAAAGAAGGAAGTGGAACAGTTCAATGATCTGATAGAAAATTAACTCGTTAAAAAAAAAAGGGAAAAAAGACTTTCTGTCAAAGCAGTGAGCTCAACTGATTTATGCACACAATTGCTAGTTGCAAGAGATGGACATGAATTTCCAGCCAGGCCTAGAAGAGCCTCCTTTCCAGGGGCAATGTATAGCTGTACTGAATCAAGTGCAATCTCACAGTAAGTCTTGAGAAAGATGAATACAAGGGTAATGACTAAATGTAATATGATAGGAGAATTTAGTGATTAGAAGTTGTTTATCTTGAAACTTTAACATAAACAAAATATAATTACTGCTTTCTACAGAGACTTTGAATATACAGGACTCAAAGTAGACCATTTTATCAGGTCTGTCAGTCTCCTGTATTTGAGTTGGCCTAAGAACCATAACCTTAAGCAGAAGATTACCATATTTGAAATATTTATCACATGATTTCAAACAATTCCATGAGGACATTACTTATTTCCTTTCTCCTTTTCTTTATCTGACATGTTGCTTCCCATAGATTTGAAATGAAAAGTTTTGGAGACAAGTAATATCTCATGTCTTATGTGTACAAGAGCTGACATAATGGTTGTTGATCATCTTAGATTATTTCTATATTAATCTCTGTTGATTTTTTGTATTAATGGGAAGAGCAACAGCTGATACCAAAGTTCAAGAAGGTAATTTGTAATTTTAAAGAGGATTCACAAGTCATCCACCATCTATGCAACATGTTCCAAATAAAGTTTAATGATGAAGAGAAGTGTTGGCCTTCAGCCCTTTTTATTTAATGAGCTAACAATGCTTCACTTTCTTGGCCAGCACTGAGAACATTTTGATTTACAGTGGATAAAACTGGATAAAATGTTTACAGCTTAAGCTAGAAAATCTTTCTTCAGAGACAGACTAAGCATATCCAGCTCCTGGCTAAAGAACTTTGAATCTATTTTATTATCAGAGGTCAAGCTTGTCAGCTATTGTTGCAGTGGATCAACCTGTACTGCACTTTCCACAGCACCTGGAAAGAAAGGATTAGTGAATAACCTCTTTCCACTATGGAGATCAAGAGTTAAAACACTCTCATGGTTGCCTCTGAACTTCCCTCAAATTGTGATTAATGAGTTCATTCTATTTTCCTGATGGCTCTTCAGTTGCCTCACTATAGGTTAAGTAAAGAGAAACTCATAGTTTCTTTGCTCTAAAGAAAACTAATTCCAAGTAGTTGGATGACTACTACAGTTTAGCTGTACAGCACACCCCACTTCAGACTATTTGTTCAGTTAACATGACCAAGATATCTGGGTAAACACACCAGATGAATACAAGTGGCAAAAAGTAACGGAACATGACTGATCAAGCATGAAAATGAATATTTTTGCCCTTAAAAGTCTTTGTGTTATATTTAAGTTTAAGAACCATTTCTATTGGAAAGGACTCATGTTATGAGAAAGCAATAAATACAGTTAAGAATATATCATATAACTTTTAGTGAAGTTCATGACTAGTCTTACTACAAGGAATTAATATTGTGAAATAGGAAAAAGAATGACCATTTCAATGCTTCTTTTGGTTTGCTTAGCACAAAAACTTGGTAGTACCTCTGGAAGAGATGCTTTTTAATACATGCAATCAGGTTACTACTCATATGTGTTACTATTTGGGTGGTAGTATATATGCACAGAAGAATTTATTGTCATATCTCCTAAAGACTAATTTTTACCTGTTAATTGAAATATTTCACTTGCACCAAAAAAGGAAACTGTTTTTAAAAGAAATTTTAAATGAGAACTTTTGCTCTAAGTTTACTCACTGTGTTCAACTACTATGTAACTAGTTTTCATGCATATGAGATCAACTATATTTTCCTTCTACGCTAAAAAACATTGTTCTTTAAAAAGGACATTGCTTTCAATCTGGCAGCTACTTCAGGCTGTAAAAATTTAAAAACCATTCTACACTGTGAGACAGGATAAACTGGAATGGCACATACTTTACATGAATGCCATACAAAGACACAGCAAAGAAAATACCTGAAGGAAATTTGGGTTCCCAGTGCCAGTTTAAGTAATCAAATCTTGTTGATCCACCAAGAATGAAAAAATATTGAGGGTTTTTCTTTTTGTTTGCTGTCAGATGTCTTGTTTTTATATAGTGTGACAATGCCGAAATCTTCATTCTTTCAGAAGCTGGCAGTTCTGATCATGCTACGTACTGTAGTGTGGAAGTGACTGAAGCAAAGCCAAACATCATATTTGTCATCATATTCCTGCATTTCCATTTTTTTCCCATGGCCCATCACTGGAACAATTTGTCTTTGTCTTTTTCAGAAAATGCTCCCTTTCCAAATCACCCCTCAAACAGAACAAGCTGCCAGGAAGACTGAAAGGCATATACAACATGGTCATGATAGGTTGTAATGACTGCTGTGGGTGTTAGGCATTACACTGGTTGCATTTAGTGTTCCAACTCAACAGTACTTTTCAAGATGATATTTTTACACATGGCTACTTCCAGTCTGTATTGTACATCATAAATAAGGATTTTCTGGGAGATGTATTAGGCATACTGACCAAGGAGGTACAATATTGTTATATTAGCAGGCCCCTGTTATCATTAATTTCTGTATTATTTCACTACTGTTTTTTTCCTGCATTTAATTCAGATGGCATTTATAGCTGAGTTGATCTACTAATTTCTAGAGGTTACATATATCTATCATATATCTTACATATATAGCATGCTGCAACCCAACAGGGCCACTAAAATTTCTTTATGGCAATTTTAGAAGGTTTTATAAAGGATTTAATGCACATATCTAGATTTAGGATTTTTAATGTAATTGAAGTAGTGGATTTACCCAAGTAACAATCATTTTCATCACCTCAATATCTTTCTAGTTGGAGGGAGACATTTTGGTAAGCTACATGCACACACAGACTGTGTGCTATAATCATGTTAGGAATTACAGAAGTGCTGCTTTCCACATTTCCCATGTCCAATAAAAAACACCTTTCATCAATCTGATGGTATGAGAGACTGTCACCTTGACTCTCCCCACTCAGGAGAAGGTTCTCTCTGGGAGCACTTCTGCTTGGTCAGAATCTGAGCCAGAAGCCCTTGAGGAGCACCTCAAGAACAATCTGGTGTATGGGTTCAACACCTCCTCTGACTCCCCTGTTGGGGGCTTCCATACGGCATTTCTTCACAAAGAAGCATGGATTCTCTGCCTGGATTACAGGAAGGGGAAGGACATCAGAGTAAAGAACCAGCACTCCTTGTCTCTTATTCTGAAGTCCTCTGAACATCTGCAGTGGGCTCTGCTGCCCTCTATGGTGGATCTATGAGGGGCCATTATGAGCATCCTCTGATGCCACCCATTCTCTGCAAAATTCCAGTACTCTGCAAATGCTGTTCTTAGGGACTTTCTTCATAGCTATGTTATGGTATTCCTGGATGACACCCTGGTGTTCTGCACCTCTCGAGAGGTATTTATTAACAGCATCCAGGACATTTTCAAGAACTTACAGCAGCACTGGCTGTGCTAACCAGAAGAAATGCTGCTTTCACCAATAGAGTGAAGTTCCTGGGGTAACTGGGCAACACTGACTTGCACATACACTCCAAGGAGACTGATGACATCACAAGTTGGCAGTGCCTTCTATCACAGGTGCAAGAGTTTTCAGGATTTGCCATGCTCTAAAGCTAGTTCAGGAGGGGGATTTCTGGTTTGTAGCTGCCATAATGCCACTCGCCCAAAAGAGGGCTTGACTTTTGTGGGTGCCTGAAGCACAATCAGTTTTTGAAAAGTGGGTATTCACTGTAGTTTTATCCCATACTCACTCTTTTCGTGTAGAACCAGATGCTCTAAACGGTACCTGCTTCCCTGGGTAACTCACTCCAGTGAGAGGAATTATGCCTGAGATAATGAGCTCCTTGTTAATCAAAGCTAACTTTGACGATTGACAGCACAGCTGCGAGGGAGGAGAAGAACTGAAAATGGTGATGACCAGCCCCTTCACCCTAGAACAGTACTGAGGGATGAAGTGCATCTCTCTCTGCTTTGCCTCTTGGCCCTCTTTCTTTTTGTCCTTCCCTTTCTCTTTCCTTTGGCATCTAGAAAGCAGAATGCCATGGCAGATGCCTCGTCATGGAAGAAGGATCCAGATTTAGATGCACACCTCATACACAGATCTTGTCTTCTTTTTCTCTGCTTCACTGCAGTTGTGGCAGAGCATGAGCTCATGGCCAAAATTCACCAGGTCACAGCAAGCATGCTTCTGGCTCAGCATTGAGATGGCACAGCTCCAACCAACCTGTAAGCAGGCAGGCAGGTATGTCACAGGGTCTGCTGAAAGGATGGTTCTTCCACTAATGCCACAATGCATATGAAGCTGGAAATGAACTTCAGCACTTGTGTATCCAGTCCTGTGGGTAATGCATGGTATGGACACGTGTAGTTGATTATATTTGGGTCTGTAACATCTGTACCAAAGACCACTGGGTGTTGTGTAGCCATGGTAAGAAAGAGGGGCTGTGGTCTCTCGGTGGTACCTTAAGGTCTATCTGTCTCTAATGAAGCTAAAGATGTAAACACCTGTATTGTTTCTATAGCTCTCATTGGAGGAAGTGGGTAGGAAAGACAGATCAACATTTCCACTTTTCTCTCTCTCTCTCTCTCTCTCTCACACACACACACACACACACACCCCCAATCCGAGATCATGTATACAAAGGAGAAGAAAAGAATTTTCATTTCCATGCTCCAGATTCTGGGTTACAAAACCATGGCCTTGCCATTTCACTGGCACTTTGAGTAAATGGTGCTATAGAAAGAGAAGACAGCTGCCATGGAGTCTTTTGATAGATTTCTTCCAGCTGTGTAGGTTGCTGTCCAGAGAACCCCTCCTCACTTTTTTACTGCAGTCTTAAGTTTTGAAATTTTATTGTCTCTCATCACTATTTCAATGCACATAAGGTAAGCAGGAAGGAAGATATCAAAATGTCTGTTGCATAAGCACACACAATTTGATGGACATTTTCTTCTTTCCTTCGTATGTAAGATGCTCTATTCAAAACTAAATTTTAAACAGTGTTATATTTACATAACCAATGTATCTCTACGAAATTATGACTTTTATATTATTCCGTATTACATTTATGGTTTCCTCTAACAATTAAATAAAGTGTTTTCCACGGGATCTTCTTTGCTTTTCTTGATGTCATGACCTAATGCAAGAGAAAAATCTTAGTGCAACACAGTTTCTATCAAAGAATCATAATTAGCAATAAAAGTAGCTTAATAATCTTTATTCCTCATAATGAGCCTGTATCTTCTAACATTTTTCTTGTCTTGCTTAGTCCCTTCATTCTGCATTGCTGTTTCTGACTTGGTCAGACTATTCTTCTAATTGGAAAAATGCAAGCTGTCTAGTGCATTCTCCATTAATGACTAGTTTTAGTCCATGATTTGCAAAAAAGTCTACTGTAAAGAAAAAAAAAAAGAACAAAAGTTTTCTGGTGAATTTTCTTTGTGATGTTTTGGAATTTTGCACACTGGAATATCTCTTAAGAAAACATTAACCATTTTGATTAGACTGTAATTCCTTGGAAAGGTCATATACACTTAAATTAAAAAATAGCAAAATCTTCACAGTTGCATGCAGAAGGTGTAGAAACACAATATGAAAACAAAGTTGTGGAAGAAATAACTTGGAGATGAGTATGCAAAATAACACAAATTTTAATAACATCAGTTTTCTGTAATACAAACTGTGAGATGCTATTAGCAAAGCAAGTAAAGATAAAAAGAACACATCTTGTAAACACAGAGAAAAGTTAGGAGATGATGTAAACAGAGTACCAAAAAAAGAACATAGGGTTGTTTTTGGTTTTTTTTTTTTTTGGAAGCTGAAGTCATGACTCTCCTAAGAGTATTGGTACAGAATACTGTGGATGTGCTTAGTCATGTGGAAATTTGATTACTGCAATGACCATTTATGATTTCTGCCTTGCCAGCCTGACAGTGTCAGCGGTTAAGTGTACAGGTCCCCGTATACAGCACTGAGATTTTGACCACACAGCTTTGTTGTTGCTGTTCTTACACTGCTCAGTGGCAACCTCCTGAGCTTTGGCTCTGCAGCATTTTGTACTGTAACATTTCAGGCTGACATTTCTGGTATGGCACCTGATTCACTGCTCCTGCAGACAGCACACGTGAGCTTCCTCCATGGGCAGAGTTTTCATGGTGCTGTTTCCCTCTATCAGACTGCCATGGTTCAAGCCCAGATGAAAAATTAACACTATGCAGCTTCTCTCTCAACTTCCCTCTCTCCCTTGCTGTTGTACCAATTGCTTCTCAATATGTCCTTCTGGCACTGTAGGGTGCTAGGAATACCAGTCACTGTCAGCTGAACCACCACCAGATCTTATTCCCAATTCATAGAAAATCAGATGAAATTGGAGAAAAGCTTTATATTTCTCTTAATGCACAACTGTAATTTCGCTCTGTCCTTAAAAGGTCCTCACAGGCTTGGAAAAATCTGTAAGCCCTCCATTTCCCACATGTATCCAGATAATATCAAGATACATTCTGGCATACAATTTTCAATTTTTAGACAACTGGATTTATTAGATATGCATAGGAAGAAAAATACTTGTCATGCATCGTCTTCAGCATTATCTCATATAGAGCTCTCCTGGATTCTAACATACATATTTACCATCTTGCAAGTTACACAGCCTTATTAGACTGAACAGAAAATATTTAGGTCTGGGAGTCAGGTTCAATCTAGACTTTGAGCTCCAGGTCAGAGAGCTTTCTTTAAGTGCCATCTGTACCTCAGCTATCTCCAGATACAGCATAGGACATTTTTCCCTTGTTTCTCCAAGGATTGAATGACCTTCTGCATGTCAGTCATTCAATTGATCCTTTTAACATTTTAGTTAAATGCAAAACATTTCTCAGAGTTATTTCCCACTTGATACTATCCACAAGGCTACATCTGTTATTCTTTCCTAGTATTACCCCCTGGTACATGAAGGACAGATGATAAATCTGGGCTAGATTGTATCTGGTCCTGCATGGGCTTGCAGTGAATCAGACAAAAGTGTACAAGGAACTCCTCCTGCTTCCTTGAGCATTCAGTCAAGGGGCAGACACAAGACACAATCTCATCCCTGATTTAGTAGAGCTCTGAATGTGTACAACTTTTGTATTTAATATTTATAGAAACGCTGAGTGCCAGAAAAGGACCTAAGGCCATGGTCTTCTGATTGGGTCAGCAGTGGAGTAAGATGACTTTTTTTAGGAATTTAACTCAGAAATACAATCCAGAAAAGATCAAAAAGACTAGGATAGGTAATTTGGATTTCTTGACTAGATTTATACCACACTTCAAAACAAAACCACCAAGTAAAACATTTCCCTATCCCCTCAAATAAGAATAACACAGTGGCAATAAAATTAATTATTCTATTTCAGTTGTCTCTTTGTCTTGAATTTTTTTTCACTTTGACTAGCAAATTAAAAAATAAAACAAAAAAAAAAGAAAAAAATCAGTTTATTTTACAAAAGTGCTTTAATCTAATTATTATAGTAATTCTTTTCTTTACATGTTCCACTTTGAAATAACTTTGAATGGTGAATATAACTAAACTTAGGATTCTAGATGAAGTTTCATTTGTGTGTTGTGCAATGGCATTATTGATTTTTACCCCAGGATGTGTTTCTTCTGGTGCTTCCAAGGGCCAGTAGCATTTACCTTATCACTACAACTCATATTTGTTGGAATGCCTGATGTGGAAGTGATGGAGTTAATAACAAAAAAAAAGCTTAAGAACTGAGTGTACTCCTGAGGAGTTAGAGGAAACTATTATAATAAGATAATATATAATAATTTGGGGTTAAAAAAAAAACCCAAACAAAACCAACAAAACCAAACCAAATGCTGTTGGTAAGTCTTTGGATCAGATAAACTAGATTAAAACAGTATTTGTTTCAGCCTTGGGAAAAGAAAATTAGCAAACTAGGAAATAAGAGTTATTACAGTTAGAAATGGATAAATATAAAGAAAATTTGCTGAGTAGTTTAAACCAAATAATCAAGGATGGAAACACTTATGCATTGTTTTTATGAGGGTATAACTGAAAGAAGGAGTTAGACACTTTTAAGTTCTTTCCTTAGTGTCTTCCAATATGCTGTTGGATTGATTAGCCACCAGTGTTTCTAATAAGGATATAGTGCCCACTACCTGGTTTAACATCACCTCTCAAACTGAACAATTTGAGCACGTAAAGCTTTCTGTTTGGACACTGAAACCTTGAGACATATTACCATTTCTATTCAGCATTACTGGTACTGAAATCAAGACCAAAGTAATTTAATTTGAGGGCAACAGTTGTACTACTTTTAATGTCGTTAGAAAAGGGTGTTTTTTTCACTTTTCCTAATCTAATTTTGTAATTGCATGGTCAATAAGCACATTGTCAAACTTAATGCCCAATAAAAGTTTCATTTCAGTTTGACTTCTGGAAATCTTCATTTTATTCTACAAGAAGTTAGGTTTTATATCCTTTGCAGTTTCCCTGTTTAATGTTAATGTCTCATTTGTATTGGTTGTTTATCCAGTTTTGAGCTTTTCTGCAATGTCTTCTAGCTCTCTGCTTCGGATACATGTTCGAGAACATTTCTGGATGTGCAAGAAGGACTTCCAGGCCTCTTTCACATCCAAGTTAAATATTAATCTGAGCTCTGTTGCTTGTATGAGTAACTAATAAATTTTGTTTATCTTAGCTTACCTCATCAAAACTAATACCCTTCATTACATGCCTCTATTTACTCTTCTACTTAAATGAAAGTCAACTGCCTTATGATCATGCAAGTCTATTTTCTACAACTGACATTTTGCATAACGTCCTCAGTACTTAGAAAAGTCAATTGTATAGGCAAATCAGCTTTGTTGTTTCATATTCAATTTCCATATTCAGAGAGAACTCATTCTATATGAGTAGGTTGTGGTCAGGAGCTCTAGGCAGGAAAACAAAATCTGCTGCACATGATTTTCCCAAGGTACACACTGACAAGATTTTGCATATTTACTCTGAAGAGTGTGGTGGCATAAAACTCTTTCAGGACAGGTAAGTTCCTTCGAGGCACCCACTTCACAGACAAGGTTCTGGAATACTCCAGGGCCCTGGAGCATCCTGGGATGCTCAGAGCAGTATTGGAGGGGCTCTACTTACACTATTCTCTCACAATCAGGTGCACTTTCACTTCTATCATGCTTTGCTTCTTTATTTTTTTCCCACTGCAAAGTAAGAACAGGTTCCCAAAGCAGGTATGTTCCCCCCACTGGTGTTATCTTTTTTTTTTCTTCTCATTTTTCTTTTTCTCTTTCAAACAATGAAAACTGCTATGCTGGAATAAACTATAAAATATAAGTCTGAGTTTTAGATAATAAAGACTATGGAAATAAACCACTAACATATATGAATTATCAGCTTTTTACTAGCCATTCTGTAACAAAGTAATTTCAAAGCTGTTTCCAATTCCCTCACAGGCCTGATGAAGCTGGGTGCTGAATAAAAGACAGGTGCCCGTGAGATGCAGAGGGAGTGGCAGTAATACATTTGTCTTACTTATTTTCATACTAGGCTTACACAAAGGAGGTCCTCTAGAACTAATTTAACAAACGTTCTGCTCTTTTGCATTGCTTTGTAATCCAAAAGGAAAACTTCTATTATGTTCTTTCTCTGAGGGTCTTTGTGGTTCCAGCTAAAATAATTTTTCTTTGGAAACCATGACATTCTTTTCAAAAAATTCAGTTAGACTCAGGGAAGATCCCATTATTGTTCCATGATCTGTGTAGCTTCACATATTGGTACTGAATGAAAGACTCAATGCATTTCATCAGTATGAGCACACATGAGTGCTTTTTAGGACAACATTGGGAGTTCATACCACAACCTCTGTAGGGGATACGAGTAGAAAACTAGTAATGTTGAGAAGTATCCAAAATACATTAAGACCTCATATCCAAAGACTACATTTTGCACAGTGAATACTCCCCCTTTAATTTTCATGGATCCCTTCATCCTGACTGAAAAAAAGGGTATTTCAGCACATACTGTTTTCTGTCAATATGCATGTACCAGTCTGAAAGCAGGACAGTGAATCACACGTCCCAGCATTAGTTAGAGGTGACTGTTATTTGGAGGTATTGCTTCACTGTAGCCCCATTTCTTTTCACTTCTCATGTGGGGTCCTGATTTAGATTTCTGTAATTCTAGTACAGCATTCAGTCTTTCTAATGAGACTTCAGCCTAAGTAAAACCACTTACAAGCAGATTTTTATCTTCCTGTAAATTAACAATTCTGCAAGAATGTCAAATGGTTCTGCTAAATACACAAAACTGGCCATGCCTGAAAATTAACTTTCTAGTCATTGCTCCAGCCCACGTGGCACTTGACAAGTGCTACAACACTTAGAAAAAACCATGTTAATTATCACATGACTATTATTTATATCTCTATTTCTTGAAACACTATTCAGTCATTAAAGATAGTGAAAAATGGCACTATCCAGAATGAATATGAAATGAATATTCATAACACAGCTAATTGTCACTGACATCTCAAATTTCATTATAATTTCTGTTTTGCTTAGCACTTTCTCACACTTGCAATAAGCCCATCACTGTGCTATTCAATTACCGACCATAACACAAGTCCAGACAAAATTACATATACACAGTAGGACTCTACATTTCACAATCAGCAATATAGTTAGGATGTTTAGAGAAATGCTTCTTATATAAGTATAGATGCATTTATTTAGCATACCAGATATTAACTAGCTTAACAGAATCTCCCATTTTTTTTTAATATGCATTGTGTGTTTTAATTCACAGCAAATCTAATAATTCAAGAGTTTTTAAACTTGTTAGTGTAACTAAAATCAACTTTTCCCTTCTATTGGGACATTATAATAGGCTTTATTTATTTACTCAGTGCATTTCATCATTCCTTTGAATGAGCAAGTAGGAAAATGCAACTAAACAAAAAGGCTTACAAGTGAGCCATTCTAATGTTTATCGAGACCATTATTTTTCTTGCAGCCTTGTTAAGCTCTTAAATATGCATTTGTATCAAGCTAATGTAGCCCATGCTTTTTGTGTAATATCACCTACTTCACATACACATAGACAATAAGGGAGCTTAATTTAAAAATGACTATGGTTATAATGCTGGCTATACAAAGCCAAAGGGAGATTATTTTAGCTTTAAAAATTGACTTGGGGAAAATTAACACAGTGAACAAGCATATTAAATACTAACTGCTTCAAACTATACTGATTCTTGCTGCTGCTAAAGAAAGGGCTATCTAATTTTAAAAAATCTCTCAGACTTTAACGAGCACTTCTGTTAGAAACACTTACCTTTACAATCACTATTATTTGAACTGCACTAAAAAAGGAGTTGTTTATTTTCAGCTGTTTAGAGCCAAAAGTTTTGCACTGGACGCTGTGATGAGGAATTCTGTCACAGGTGGGAAAGCAGTCATTTGGGGAGAAGAATTTTTGATGTTTTGATCATGACATATTTGCCAGAATTCCTGGGACTGTGGGTCAATAGATTCCCTCTTCTATAAAGGGGAAGAAGTCAGCTCCTAACTAGAGGGCAGTCAAGCCACACGGAGCTGCAGACCCAGCTGCAGAATGCCCACTGACTTCTGTCTGCCATAAATGTCAGCCTCTGAAGCAGTTATTTACAAGCTCTGTCTGTGGTAGCCCTGAGATTCCCAGGGCATGGTTTGCTGCAGCATTATGCATAAGTTCTTTCAATCAGAGCAACCAAGGCAACAGAGACTGAAGCTGACAGGTCACAACCCCATTACACTTTATGGTGACTGACATCCTTTTTCGTTAATGGATACTTTTAAAAAATTTAAACCATTTTAAGAAACATTTTCCTAAGAAAATATTTGTGTATCTATAAAAAATAGCTTCTCTCAGCTTCTCTTGGGTGTGCTATCATTATTTACTTTATTTTTCTGCTGCAGAAGATTCACAGAGGTATGTAAGCAGGAAGGACAAAAAGAGCTGTGTGTATGAGAAAGTTTTAGACTAACTATATATTTTCATTCTCTAAAAATGGTAGTAGGCAAAATTTTAAAAATTCTTTAACAGGAAAAATCCATGCAGACACTCAGTTTAAAACTGATTTTTTCTGTATGGTTTTTACAGAAGCCATCCATGATTATTCTAACTTAGATAAATATTGAATAGAAAAAACCTTGAACAAACATCATACAAAGAAACTTTCTTGAAAAAGAATTGTCTGGTGACACTCACAGGCCTGGTTAGCTGCCCCTCTCTGAAGAGGAACTAACAGCTAATGACAGTCTGCCAAAGATGTTCTGCTGGAGGTCATATTTGATACTCGTGACATTTAAAACAGAAATGTAGGGAAAAAAGGTGTTAATGCTGGGAAAAGAATCAGTGAACACAAACTGCAGCACAACTAAGTTGTTAATCTTTATAGCTATATACAAGCACTAATATGTTCTTTATCCCATGATGCAGCTAGCTGTCTGATACATCCTTATGCTCTTTAAATATGCTAAAGACGTATTTTAAGTGAATTGAAGAATACAACAGGAAGTATGTGTTTAAATGGCATTTTATACAAGATTTTAATGCATGTTTCCTTGAACTCCATCCTTCATCATCAGTTAATCAGCTGGGACAGACTAGCTACACTGTGGGAGTGCAGAAGTGTATGAAACGGGCATAAGATTCAGTTCATGGCTAAAGTACTCCCAAAGATGCTGGAGTCACTGTTAATGGCCTGGCTTCAAAGCAAAAAAAAACCAGACAAGATACCTTGAAAACTCAACTGAACCACGGAAATGAGAAAATGTTCTCATGAGAGAACAATCAGGTTCTGTAGCATCAAACATTCACTGATTTTTTTCCTAATCTTTGTGGTTTGGAGATAACTTTTCACAGGTGATCTAATCGCAAACTGGCACTTTCTTCTTCAGTTTGAAGTCAGTCCAGGAGGAATACGAAAGATACTTTATAGAGCTTTTAAAGAAGAACAAGAGTTTTAATGGCAATCTCTAAATTTCCCTTTGGTGTGGTGGATACTGCTTTTCTGATTATAGCAATGTTGAGCAAAGCTGCTGTTAAGTTCTTTATGGCTCCAAACTGACAGTACTGAACTCACTAAGGGAAAAAGAAATTGGTTGTCAGAAAAGAAATGGACAAATAAATAAATATACTGGTAGAAGTCAGAGAAAAATAATTTGCAATACTGCTATTGGAATTGCTGTAAAAAGCATGGCTTTAATCTATTAGAGAAACCCATTCAATGTGAAGACATGATTTTGACAAGAACAAACGGGGAACAATGTGAGAGTAATTACATCCCAGTTTATGACAGATTATACTATTAAACTGGCACAATAGTCATGTTTGACCTCACCTACAGAGTATTTTTTATAAAATAAGCAAGCAAGAGAACAAAACATAGTACCTGCAATAATAACACAATGTAGAAAAACACTATTTAATCGCAAATTTTGATCATGGAAAACAAGGCAACAAAAAGTAAGCGAGGTGAAAAATCCTCCTCTTCTAAGCAACCCTTGTTCTACTTAAACCAACTGGATATTTGAGTTCAGAAAGCAAAATATCACCTTATCTAGCGATGAGATTTCTCTCATTCAGACTTAGACATTGAGGTCAATGAGATTTATCGCTCATGTCTCAGCGATACCAAATTTATGTATCTACATGTGACTTACATATCCAAGATTTCAGTCTAGTTAGTAAAACACTGTCGTTTCAGTCAGCTGTTTAAATACGATACTGCCTTCTCATTTAAAATGTCCTCCAATTTAAAATGGCTTTTTAGAGTATCTGAGAAAACCTCATGGGACTGGTGATATTACAGAGGACTTTGTGGACACTCTTCTGAAGAAGAGGCTGGAGAGTAGGCAGGAATACCTGAGATATCGCTCATAAATTAGACATCTGTGCATGGACAAGTGAGGCAGAATCATTTGACCAATGGATCCAAAGAGCTATTTAACCCCCTTCAAAGTGGATGTATTCAGCAGAAGAACTGACCTGATTCCTACATGCCCCTGCAGAAGACAAGGATAAAATCAGAACTATGAATTAAATAATATGCATCTACTTGATCTTATCCACACATATTAAGTGGTTGGTTAAACCATTTCTGCAGTGCACATGTTCTAGAAATAAGCCAAGCCTTGGATTCATTATTAACCAAGTGAACTCCCACAGCACTAACTTTTACAATCTAGCAGGTAAATTGCTGGAAAGAAAGAGGATTATTGTCTTGTCATATGGAGCCACTTTCTTTGGAATACTTCATTCAAATGAAGGAACTATATTCTTAGAAACAGATTGGCAAATGGGAAGGAGTTCTTCAGACAACAAAACAGATTAGGAATAAATACTTCAATTCTTACTTATTAAATCACTTATATATTCCAAAGAACTCAGTGCTCGAACAACCATGGACAAGTGATGGAAAGGAAGAGTAGTATCAGCTTACAATAGTACAACTCCTTAGAAAATAAAGGGATTATAGTATGCAGTAATCTGGGGTGTAATTAGAAAACAAAGACAAGAAATATAAAGAGAAACTTCCCAGTCAGTGATACTTTTTTAGTTATTCAGTAGAAATCCCACTTCACATATTGAAAACCAAACTCTATTTAGTAATAGAAAATGTGCTTTAGAAGAGTGTCCTATATCAACAGGAGACAGATGGGATAATCTGAAAAGCTCATGTATTAGCAACACCTATGAATTTTTCCACACACTATTAGTTGTCAGATATTTTGTCAGAAAAGGAACTATCCTGATAAAGAAACAAGATGTGTCAAGAGAATACCAAATAACTCTTACTCAGAATTTACACTGGTGAGCCCTTAGCAGCGCTGCTTTAAATCATATCTATCCCCCAATATTTCTGTTTAGCAGATACTCCTTGGCTAGTACTTATTTTGGGCTGGCTTTAAAGTAAAAGATTAAGGGCATTGAGTATTGATAACTAAATTAAAAGGGCTGGCTGCCAATAGCTATAACAGTAAGTAAAGAATAAAGAGCATTGCCTGTTCTGTGTCCTCTTGACCACACAGAACAATCATTAAGTGCTGTGATTCAGTCCCCCTCCTCCCTTTTCCCCAGGAGGCAATGCCTCACACACCACCAAGTATGCAGTACTCCGGGAACAAAGCCAAAAGGAGCAACTCGTTCTCTGAATGAGAACAGCTCAAAAATAGGTCTTACCCAAGACAGAGGGGCAGGGGGAGGGGAATGACAATGTTCCTGCTATTGCTTATAATGCAATTTTTGTAAATGGAATGAAATTTGTATTAACCCATCTTTTACTGTCTTTCTTAAAGTTCAGGATTTTAGCTGAAAGGCTACTACAAAAATCTGCAAAAAATGATTCTGTCTCTTTTATTATTTTACTTTTTCAATCATTTATATATAAGCTAGACTTTTTTCTAGTCAGATCACAGAAGTTACAGCAATTGATAATGTGTGAAATTTTGAAGGAAATGCCATTCACCATTCCAAATCCCTTCTTCTCTTTTCCCCACTAATATCTGCTCCTGGTACATATAAAGCAAGCAAACAAATAAACAAACAAACAAACAAACAAACACAAACAAAAAAACCCAAACAGCTGCATGATACATATTACAAATATATATGATTTATACACATACACCAGCCAATACATACATAGGCATTGACTTGCATTAACACTTGTAGTTAAAATGAAGAGCTAGTAATAATCATACTAATGATCTGAAAAAACTATTTTGCAAAAAACTAAAGTGCAGCTAAAAATAATAGCTGAGAAACAGAGCCCATTCTGTTGGCTTGAGATTGCTGTCTTAGACTGGTTATACTAAAATAAGGGCACTCACTTCATTGTAATTGAAAGCAGAAACAAACTACAATAAAGTTTATGTAATGCTTGCATCTCTTTAAGTTATTTAATTTATTCTTGGTAGAATGACACAACTGTTGACTGTCTCAGTTATATTTTCAAAGGATTTTTCTCTCTCCTGCTTACATTCAACAGCTGAATAATTTCAAATACAGGTTATTTTCCATTTGGAAAACACATTGCAATTAGGAGTTTTTCTTTCTCTATGCTTTTATTTCTAATAATGTTCAACATTATCACCACTTTCCTAGTTACTCTGCTTGCACATCAACTTTGATAGTCAGAACAGTGTTGCTGGGTGTGGTTTTTAAAATTAGTTCTCTTTAGAGGACTAATTGCTCTAGAGACCAAAAAATGGGGATGATATCTGAATCATTCAAAAATCCTCCTGTGGGTCTTCTTTGGGTGTTTTTAGACGTCTACATTGATGACTACAAGGTAGAATAGGCTAAACACAAATGGTATTAAATTTAGTGGGATTATACTGATGATTCATTTAATCAGGCATGTTTAGCCTAAAGAAAATATTAAATATTCTCCAAGCTGTGGCTGACACAGGAGTGGCCAGATGACAGAAAAATCTACTCTTGCAGGTGAGAGTCACAGGAATACTGGGGAGGGCAGTCGAGGTTAGCAGAACTGAGCTGAGCAGCGACAAACAAGCTCTGAATCATTTCAAACTGTGGCTGAACTCCTCCTCCAGCATCCCCTCTCCAGAGGTCTGGCACCCTCTGAAAAGGCTTCAGTATGTGACAGATGAATCAGAGAGTATTCCTTGAGGGAATTCCACTGTTGCTCGGCTCCTCTTTGTCTCTTGTTCCCTCTAGCGTAACACAGTGCATGCAGTTGTCACGTTCATATATTCAGACCCTGGATTTACACACAAATACAGATGTTTGCATCTGCATAATGAATACACCTCCAGTTTTTAGGGTATGCTCAGAATGACTGCAGCATTTAATGTCTGATTAAATTAGGAGGATGTGCATTGTGACTTTATATAAACTTCATGGAACAGTTATCAGATCAACAATCTGTGAATTTTAGCCATTAGATACCAATGTCTTTCAGTTGTTCCGGTATGTTATTTTTATTCTTTTTTAATACACAACATACGGAAATAGGGCATGCCTTAGATATCTTTTAGTAAGAGGGAAATATTATAGTAGATGTAAAATTGAATATTTGAACATTTTTTCTTGATTTAATAGTTTTTCTGAGACCTGACTTGTAAATATCTTGGAACAAACTGGACACTAAGTTTTTATTGCAGTCACTGAAGGGGAAAAAAAAACCTCCTCCAGAGAGCAATCAATCTTATTTTCCAATAAGCATCTGAGATAGGTCAGCACATTGCTAAGTGCTCATTTCTCTGTGTAATTTACAGGTAGAAGGTAGAGTGGATATCTGAGGCTTGTATATCTACATTTTTGATGTCTGTTTTCAGAAAAGTCAGCAAGTTAAAAAATGCACCTGTATGCCTGTCCTTTTCCCTTTGTCCCTAGACTTTATCAAGGAATCACAAAACCTCAGTAGTTGAGCTTTGTGTGGATATCTGGAAATCCTTTAACACCTGTTCTCAGAACAACTAAAGCAGATTGCCCAGAGCTGTGTTCTCAAAGAATATAGACTGTCTCAAAGAATAGAGACCCCACAATGCCACTGTGTTTGACTACTCTCAAAGTAAAATAAATAAATAAATACATAAATAAAATTCTTATGCATAAGTGAAACTTCCAGTATTTAAATTTGCGTCTCTTGTCTCTTTTCCTTTCACTGAGCACCACTGAGGAGAATCAGGCTCTCTCTTCTTTATAACCCTCCCATCAAGTACCTCCAGAAACAGGTAAGATCCACCTGAGATTTCTTATCTCCAGGCTAGATAGGACACATGCTGCAAGATCTTAACAATCTTCGTGGTCCTTTGCTGGACTTGCCCAGCTAAGTCCACATCTCTCATGCTGGGGAGACCAGCAGTGGGCATAGCACTCCTGAGGTGTCTTTCCAGTGCTCTTCAGAGATGAAGGCAACTCCTTCTGACCTGATGGCAATGTCCTGTCTAATGCAGTCCAGAAGGCTCTTGGTCTTCACTGCCAGAGAGCTCAGCTGGCTCAGGCACAGTTTGCTGTCCATCAAGACTTCCTTATTCTGCAAGGCAGTTTTCCAGCCAGTACAGTCCCCAGCCTGTACAGATGTGTGGTGCTTTTTTCTTTGACTGCAAATCTTTGTATTTTCCTTTGTTAAACTTCACGAGATTAATACTTCCATTCATTATAACCATCAAGAAGTCAATTAATACAAATTTTTAAAGTCATCCCAATGAATTGGAAGGGCAAAATTGCTTCAAAGAGCAACTCATCCATCTATACCAAGTAATGTCTGGGAGAAAGGGACACTTCTTTCTCTACATGTGTGGCCAGTCACAGACTGGAGAATATTTGATGTTTTCTTTATGCTGAATATATTGTCTGCTTCACAAAAATTTTGCTTCACAAAAATTTACTCTTGATACCTTATGCTTTCTCATTTCAAGAGAATATGGATACTAAATTTCTACTAAATATGGTTGTGATGGTGCTCAGCTCTTCTTTGATCCCTAGTATTCAAAATGCAAATGCACCTCCAATAGCAGCCTTCCTCCAGTCTGAGGCATGTCTTTTATTTGCTGTCTTATTTTAGTCTTTAGTTACCTTATCCACTGTGTCAAAAAGTCTTGTTTTAGTTGCAATAATTTAAAGCCATTTCTGTAATATTTTATAAATCTCATGTTTATAAAACTCAAATGATACATATTCACTATTCCTACACCCAGTCAAATTCAGTACCTTTAATATGTCTTGAATTTTTCATACACACCACATATATTAGACCTGATTTTAAAGTTTCCTTAATAGAAACTACTTATCCCATGATACTTTAATCAGTTTTAAAGAGTTCATGTCATGGTAGCTTTCAGGAAAAAGAGAAAAGAACTGAAGTCTGTAAATTTAGATTTTTTTTTTCCTAAAGCAAATGCAGAAAAAAGGGGTGTTTTTATCATTTGCACTAGTCATTGAATAATGCTTGTATTGCCATTGGCAGTTTAAAGTCCAATGGCAGTTCATAAATTAAAATCATAACATGAAACTCACTTGTAATTAAAATATAGATTACTTACAAAACTGTCTGGGGTCTTTAAAAATTGAAGAATTGAAGAATAAAGACAAAGGTATGCTAGTTAAAGGAACAACACAGCTAAGTGGAAATTTATATGTAAAGGAAAATAACTATTCTTGCACCCCACAGGTTTTGAAAACACTTATGACTAAAATGATATATCCTGTTACTCATGGAAAGAAGTTCTGTTCCCAAGTACAATTTTATGATGGAATTCTATTATGCTAGACTTCTTCTGGAACTTTTTTTCCCAAAAAATATTGTCTTAAGAATAATTGTCACACAAATCACTCCATTAAGCCAAGTTCTGAAATTCTCATTCATTTTTCCATCTACTGAAGTGGCCTTCAATAACCCTTTCGAAAAAATGACAGAGTTCCCCCTCTGGCATGCCCCCTCCAGAGCTGTGACTCCTTCTGAAGAGAGGTCAGCTGGTGCAATATAGACCACGGAATGCCAAAAGCAGACTGTTGAGATAGATCCATCATTTGAAGTCATGCATGCTTTTCTCCACCTTTTCGTCACTTTCTCTTCTTAATTTTTTAAGGCTGCTGGGAACCAAACTGGCCCCTGGCATAAGTAAGGCATTCTTAGCAGCCACTTTGCTGGGCTTAATTATTGCAGTGATGCAGAAGGGCTATGTATTGCATTTCGTATTTTTACTGTCCTTGGTAGAATATTACTGAAGGACAAAGCAGATGATTTAATATATGTCACAACATATTACAGAATTTCTATATTATTTTTTTAAAGCAACTTCAAAAAGAACTTTACATTTAAAAATGTAAATATCTAAGAAAAAGATAAACCCTCCAAACATAACCAGAAGAAAAAGACAGCATTTGAGGACCTTACCAGGTATTCAACTTTATTCCTGCTAAAGCATATTCTGCATTCTCATATTAAAAATAAAACAAATGAAAAACAAAATAAACAACAAAACCAAATAAAACCCACCTCAAAACGGAAAAAAGCCAACTCAATACCCAAAACAAAAGCAAACAGAAAATGCCTGGTTTATATTCCAAGTTAAAAAGCTTAGGCCCATAAGACCTGGTTTCTACAGGTGTTTCCAAGAACTCCTCAACTTCCTCCTTGATTTCAAGACACTATAAGGTTTTCTTTAAAAACCACCAATAACATTTTCTATAAATTACTTTCCCCCGTGATACATTCTTGCTTTCTTCCTTGGTGTGAACTCTACATTGTTTTCCTCCCAAGTCTGTCATGAAGCAATCCACATAAACACTTGCCTGCCATTGTTTCTACCTGAGCAGGACTGATTACTTCAGTGCATTTTGTTAGCTTTTTATTTTTTTATGTAATAGGAACATAACTTAATGCCACAAAGAAAGATTGTTGACATCTACTATTGCAATGCTCCTTTCATGAGAGAGTACAGGACTGCACATTATCTTACTTGGATCAAAAAGGCTTGGTTGGCCCAATCCAGACTCAGATAAGGGACTGCACTCCTACTGCTGACCGTGGCACGACGAGCAGCTGCAGATGAGCATCCTGGGGCTGCTGCTCCCCTCGCAGCCACACGCACAGTAGGACATGCTGCCATGGGTAGTGGATGGTTCTGTTACTTCAAAATAACAATTCTTTTCTTGACACCACTTTTTCTTTGAACTGGATATTGCAGCATCAGTTGCAAAATGCCTTTGACTTGTATCTGGAAACCTACAGATTTCTATAAGAGCCTGTCTTTTCCCCTGATTAATGCAGCTTTTCTTCAGCACTCTACCTCTGAACTGTTTGTCTGCTGTGTGTTTTCCTTCTCTAAACCAAAGCTGTCACTGAAAAATGCAAAAATTTCAAGAATATGAGAAGGAAGTTTTGACGAACTTTTATTTCTAATCTTCTAATTTCTGTCTGTCATGATCATGAAGAGTTTATCTGTATCAACATGATTATAATGTATGTTTCCACCTGATTTCCTCTTAACAAATCATCATTTAAAGGGATGACTCCAATGTAAAATCTATGCTTCTGTATGAACTGTTTTTAGCTATTGTTCTTGAAAAGAACATTTGAAATTATCATCTCTGAGAGATTAAGAAACAATTGTTCTGGATCTTCAGTCTTTACTTTCTGCATAGAACAATCTTCTTTTGCATCATCCTTCTCTTCCCTCATTGTCTTCAGTTTAAATAAAAGCATTACTTGCTTGAGTCCATAAGAAATGACAGTACAATAATTCATAGGAAAGTCTACGTTAAATAATATTTTTTTTCTTGACAGTACTATTGTTAAGCTCAAACCAAATTCCTGTTTATTACTCTAGCAGAAAAGCAGAAAATCTGCTCTACTGTCAGAACAGTTAATCATTAGTGAGGGCCAAAGAATCATGTCCTGTTTTAATCATGATGTCAAGAAAATGTTTCCATTTATTTGAAAACATGTCATAAGTGAGAAATTGCAGGATGCTTTGTTTTTCATTAAAGTTATTGACATTTTATCTCTGGTTCTTCACAAAGTAGCACCAGTTATTTCATCCTTGTGCTCAGAGGCATTAGAATTGTTAAAGACAACGAAAAGCAGTTAAACTTTCTAAGACCTGAATATTGATTGAATTAAAAAAAAAAATCTTTCCAAGTTTATTTTTGTTAGATTTCTTACTAAGAAATAAAAGTGCAGGAACTGCACAGCAGTCATGCTGTTCTCTACTAAGTCTGTAACTTCTGTGGACATGTCATTCAGGGATGTCAGATTCATCCCTGGCATTGTTTTGCCTATTCAGACTGAACTGTATTCTAAATATACCTAGGCTGCACCTTTTTCCATCTAAGATATTTTTGGAAGGACTACGGGTGTCTACTACATGATGTATTTCATTATATTTTGCCTAAAGTTAGACTTCACATTATTTATACCATATTTCTAGCCTCAGATAGTCACACTCAGGCTCCCTCTGCAGCCAAAACTTACAGGAAACTATTCATTTACCCATACACACTAGATACTTTAAGGATGAAAGAAATTACTCACTGCTAGGGTCGGTTTCGCTCCACGGAATTTAAATGTGATTCTTGATATCTACACTTCAGTGAGTTCAATTCCGTGTCTGTCTTTTTCATCCACAACTTTCCTAATGTGCAATTAAACCATGTCTCTATCACTCTACAGGAGTCTAGTCAACAACTGAAAACTAAACCCGCTTTTCATATTTAATTAGGCAATTTAACCATGCTGATTTCAGGATTGCACTTCTTCCTGATTCGCATTTGAAAACAAAACCCAGACTGTTTAGAACAAAACTGTCACATTGAACGGCAGCTGAAGGAGCTCTCCAAATCATAGTATCACTTTTTCCTGATGTATCAGCTCTTGAGGAGATTTCTCCATCACTCTAGCAAGATAGGGACTTAGGAGATAAATTGTGATGTTGAAGTCCAGGAAAGTGGGGAACTTAAATTATACTGCAAGCCAACAGTACTGAGAATTTAAAATATAATCTACTTCTGTTGCCTTTTCCACACAAAGGTCTTTGGGCTTGGCTTAGGTTCAATGTAAAGAGATATCTTTTAAGAATCAGTAGTGAGGCAGTATAATTTTGGTATATGCATCTTACATATGGGGTTTGTTTGGTTTGCAGTTTACAGAATTGAAAGAAGACAAGAGTTGGTTATAACCTTGCATTCCATGTGGATAACCACATGGCTCACCCATCTCACCAGAAAAAGCCTGAAATTTTATGACTGAACACTAGGCAATAATGTTCTTAAAAATATTTTCAAAATTAAAAGTACTGAAAATATATGGCACCTTCTAACTTCTTGAGTCTGCTCTATTCAGGAAGAATCAATGAAAAAGCAAAAATTTATTGGAGCCAGAATAGATTCCTCGGAAGTAATTTACATCAGTCTATCTCAAAGAAGATATTCATTGGTAAATACTGATAAAGCAAACCTATATATAATTCTAGGCAATTTCAAACAATAAATGTTTGAAATTTTTGAGTATCCAACATCAAACCTCTTTCTCATGAGTCTATCTGTGAAGTTACAAAGCATTTTTAACAGTATGTAGTCAGATTTTAAAAATTAATATATGTTAGAAGAAATGTAGGAAATTCTTTTTTTTTCACCTTGGTTATGAAAACAAATTTGTAACTTTTGGAGAGTCATCTCAGTAAATTCAGTCACCAAATGGTTTTCTTTTGTTTAGGAACTGTATGATTGACTGATTCCTAATAAGTGCAAAAAATAGCTATAGGCAAACAACAATACTAAGCTTGCAGTGCACAGAAGTGTACTGAAAAACAGATGCCAGCCCTCAGCTCTTCCTGTATAATTTGTACATGGCAACGATAGTAAAGTGATTCCTTAAGCATATTTTCTAGCTTATTATTCACTACTATCTTATTTCATGTGGCACTTCAAAATGCTCTTTTATACCTAGGTTGCTAGAACAGGATATCAGCAGCTTTTTGCTACTGCATATAATTGAAAGGCTGCTACTTAGAGGAGGCACCATTAAAAATCTGAATTTGCCAGCAGTTAAAGCCCAATTCTACACCTAGAATAGAAAAGCAATTATGGTATGCTGCTGTATTTGGAAGTGTTGGCAAGTCTTGATCTCTTAAGGGTGATTTCTGTGCATAATAAGAAACACAGAAACAGTGCAAATAAGGTAGAATGAAACATTTCATTAGAATTTAATCTTCAAACAATAAATTCCATTACATTTCAAGGGTAATTTCATTTTTTTTTTTAAAAAATGTTGGTTCTCTTAATTTTGGGAATTAGTCTGGAATCACATCTTTTTCTTTCTGTTTTGTGAAAGCAATCCCAGTGTTTGACATGAAGTACTTCATTCCACTGTTCAGTTTTAAAATGAACACCACTAACAATTCCTGACTATCCTGCGCTCAAAGGGAATAAAAATCAAAAGACTTTACATTCTAATTTTTTCCAGAATACAATTCTGCTGTCTCAGGTGAAATCAAAATAAATTCCCAGTACTGCAAAGAGTATGTGTGTTCTACCATACAGATGTGTCCTAATGGCACTGCATATAGTGCAGCATGTTGAGCACATTTACTGCCCATCTTGTGCATTTGTTAAAATAGAAATATACCTGGCATTTCTGAGGTAGACTCAAAAGATTAGGAGGATAGAATTATTAAGTGCTTTGCCTTTTGTCACTGAAAAAGGTCTTAAATTTGAAGGGACCAGTGAGCTGACTAGATTCTTGTATTGTTGCACATAAGCTGGATTTGCACTAACAATACAGTACTGATTATACCTTAAAGCAAGATTTACTTTCCTGTAGAAGATCATCCCTCTTTATTTACTGAGCTAAGCACTTCACAGGCATTGCCTTGTCTAGCACGAAATAAAAGAGCTTGTATTGAAAAAGGCTGCTGATGAATGAAGAGTTATGTATGCTGTAATATATTTAAATTATTTACCATTTATGCATTTAAAATGATTGTAAGAAACACACTTTTGTGGAGAATTGATACTAATGTTGTCAATTACCATATATAGCCTTTGGGAATGGAGTGGCAAAATTCTCTAGTCTTGTGTTACCCCAAATTGAAGCATGGCTGGATGACAGCTTGATCAATCACATTTAGGTGAGATTTTCATCCTAAAAGTTAAAATATCTGGGTTTTTCTTAATACTCAAAATACTCAAAATTTGTATTTTTATCTAAATAAAGAATGTAATTTATAGAATCATAAAATCTTTGTTAGTCCAAGGAATACAACAAATTCTTTAAAAGCCACAATTGCAAATTAAAGGTAAAAATATTATCTTTATTTTGTTTACTAAAAATGAGAAAACTAACTTGATGCCATAACATGTGAGGTCACTGGAGACTGATGTCTTCATATAATTCAGAGATTTTAAAATATTTTTTTCTTTTATTGATACAACAGCCTCTCTGGTACGAAAACACTATTAAATGATGTGTTATTAAACCAAAATAATGGTACTTCTTTTACTTTGTCAATTCTAAGTTTGTATTTGAAATGCAGTTAAAGAGAAATAGTTAAACTAAGACAGGAAATTTTCAAGAATTCAGGAAAAGTGTCTTCACATTAGCCTGAACAGAGCTCATTCTATCCCTTTTTAAATGTAACTTCTGTTCTAGGAATTTAAGATAGTGTGGTGTCACAAAACTGGCACACAGAAATCCCACTAGCAGCACAGCTCTGGAGCTCAGGTACCTGAAAAATGACACAAATCATAAGAAAGAAAATCCAGTCTCATTCATTTGATTTAGAAGATGAAACAAGGAACAGATTCCTAAGAGAAAACTCCACTTTTATGCAGCCCTCATTCAGGCCAGTTCTCATGAGCATTAGCATGAATTAAATCAAGACAAGATCTACATTTGGCTCAGTAGGATTTGTAATTATGTGTGCCAATGTCTGAGTTTTGTGTCTCTTTGAAGAATATTAGTCTTTCTACATGATTTTGCATGTCTAGCTTTCTCTTCAGCACTAAACGTTTACAAATCTGTAGTAACATTCACAATGTTACTCTGAAAGTGCACTTTGGACTTAACTGATGGCAGGAGTGGTTGTTATTTTGTATATTTTTGGGTTATGGAAGAGAATGATGAATTTCAATTTCATGAGTGACCTTGTGTAGAAATTCCATAGAGCAGTCCTGTGCACATAAGTAGTATGGATAAGGAGTAACAGTAACAATGTTTGTGACTCTGACCTTCATTGTCATTAATCTGAAAGTCTACATAGACAGGCAGACCTTTCAAATATCATCATTTGATGGCAAATGCTTTTTGCAAGGTAAGAGAAATATTTCCTTCTGTTCATTCATCTTCATATAAGTGAGACTGATCCCCATGAGATGTTGAGCCCTTTTGAGGAGGTCTTTCAATTCCTTATATCTTAACCAAAAGTTGAATATTTCACACAGTCTTACTTTTGATTTGGTAGATTAACTTATATCTTTTTTAGCCTTTCTCACAGTCATGGGTAACCATCTAAAGATATAGATTTTCCTAACATAAAATCAGGACAGACAGGTATAGGAATGCCAAGATTCCCTGAGCAGTCCTCTATAATTTTGCACAGGTTATTCCCTATTGTTACTGCAACACTAAGCATAGAAAAGATCTCTCATGGACTAATGCTCTGTATTTTTCTATTACTTTCAACCAAAAAATCTCAGTGTGATAAGCTGTAAAATTATGCTGAAGTCATGAGATACTCCCACAGCAAAACTAAAGCTTAACTACTTTATCAATTTTAATGTAGAAGTCTAAAAATCTGTTCTTTATACTGAAAACAAGAAAATCTAAACTTACAGTCTTAGAAAGGAACACCACTTGTAGAACTAGACTCCTCTTACTTGTAATGTGAACCTTTTGTACTAATCAATGATACCTAAAAACCTCATGGAGAAAATACTAACAGCCTGCACCCAATTTTCTCTCATGTTCTTAATTACTAAAAGTCATACTACGATTTTAAATTTCACAAAGGAATAAGTTTCTCCTACCAGCTTCTAAAAAGTAAAAGACATGATATTTTTAATGTAACTATGGTCCTACCCAGCTGACTGTTAAATCAGATCATAAAGAAATATACACTGTACATGAACTTTTGTTTCATAACATTTACATTTCTTCCATGCATGCAAAGGAATTCCCAATCCAATCAAAATGCTGATAATCTTTAGTTTGGAGATTGGGTTTATTTGAAGGACATCTAGATTTTAAAAAGTAATAAAGGCTAAAAAAAAAAAAAAGAAACTTATTAAATCTAGCTAGCAGGCTGCCTAAAAAATTGCAAACATAAAAGGAGAAGTTTCATCAATGGTGCTTCTAGAAACCTCTAACTTTTTTTCCCTTGCAAATAGGTCTCTTCTTGGCCCCATGATTTTTAACCATAAATGTAAGTAACTTGCAACACAAACACATCCAACATCACCTCTGGTAAAATATATGATAATGCAAAGAATGTAGCCAGGTAAATGTGCAGGTCTTATCCCTGCTACAGAACAATTGTGACTGTTGATTAACCATGAATAGGAACAGCAGGGAAAAAAAAAGAAAAAAAAAAAAAAGGAAAATTAGTATGACCAAAATAACATTATATCTGTATGAATAAAGAAGGAATGGCATTGATTCAGGATCTTATACTAGATTTGGGGGTATAAAAGCTCTGCAAACTGCTGTGGGGCTGAATATAACTTTCTTATCTAAAATGCAGCTAAAGGGAAGATCTTCACTACTGAGTCAATAGAGTGCTTTAGTCCAAGACACAGCTAATTTTGGAACAGTTCTGCTAAAACTGTCATCTAGAAGATCACCAATAAAATGGAGAAGTTTCAGAAGATATTAGAGATAATATTTAAAGGAATGAAAACAGACCTTCTGTGCAATTCAGTCCAACTTGACTGATCAAAGAAAAAGATAAATGGGGAAGAAGGGACTTCTATGGTCATAGCTTGTAAAGATCTATACAGGTTTTTACCTTGCATTTTCTATCCAAAGGTATAAATAAGATCCCATGTGTAAGAAAACAAAGGAATAATAAGATCTCATGATTGGCAATGATGGCATTGATGATGGATGAGTTTGCCTTAGGAGAGTAGTTAAATTTTCTAACCAATGTCTTAGAAGCATTTATGAGTATTACTTTTGAGTCGTCCCACTTGATGATTTTAAATAATGCTTGTTAGAGCATTGTTTAATAACACAATGGTCTTTTCCAAACTAATAACTGACAGAACAACTTCACTGATTATTAGTGCTCCTAAAATTAGAGGGTAAATTAATTCAGTGAATGATTCAGAGAAAATACAAGGCTAATTTACCAAAAACCAAAGTGAAAAAAATGAGCATCATAAACTCCTATGTCATGAACAGATCTGTGATTTAAACACATTTTTGCAAACACTCCTAAATGAAGATTCATTTCTCTTTGGTCAAGAACTATGTTTCTTTATTCATGAGTCCACAGTTCTTTAAGAGCATAGCATCCATTCTAATTCTGTCATTTGGGAAGGTAATATGCTGAGTTAAAATCTTGTCTATTCAGGCTTTATTTCTGTAGGATGTGGACTACAGATAATTTGAACAGCAAAATCTCCTATCTCTGGGGAAGTATTCATTTGCTTTTAAACTCCAGTGCACTCACTGCAATCATGCACTAAAGCACCATATTTAAAACACGGGATGCTGGATATATTTAACAGGTTCAATTCTGTTTGCTGGTTAAAGATTAAGAGACCAAAAGATGGCATCTATTTAACAATACTGTGTAAAGCAGATTGAAGTAAGTCCCACTAGAGGCCTAACAAGCACCTGCCATTTTCACATGGTGGGAGATCAATCAGCCTCTGTATGCAGCAAGACGACCTGCCAAAAGCTGAACCACAAGGGGGAGAGAAGAAAAATGATCAATTCCCCAAACTGTGTGCTCTGCAGTAATAAAACACTGTTCTCTAAACACTTACACTCTCTTTGCAATTGTGATATCTTGGTCAAGATCAAAATTTGCAGTGAAACCCCGTGCTGATATACAGAAAAAAAAGGTATCCAAAATGTATTAGAAAATGAATTCTCTCTATTGTTAATGTGTAATTTCTTCGCATTAAAAAAAAAAAAAAAAA
>VZRX01008241.1:50273-103357 GCA_013398075.1 Notiomystis cincta
AAAAAAAAAAAAAAAAAGTTTTAGGGTTTTCAAACTGACAGTTGTGGAGTACAAACACGGAGGATTTTTCCTCATGTACAAGACTGCATTTCAAATTTTCCAGACAAGCAGTTCATTGCTTATTTGATTTCTGGTGGCCATGGAGGACTGAGTTGGCCAATGGAATACTAAAATATTCTAAATATGCATCAAAAACACAATAGTGACAACTAGAAATGAAAAGAAGAGAACTGGAACCTGGTATTTGTCTCTTTGCTTGAAAGTGTTGTACCAACATCCCTATAAATTCACTTATTACCAAGTAGAAGAATAGCCAAAAAAATCACAGAATCTTGCAGATAATTCTAAGTCCTACCAAAAGTCCAGGCTATTACCAGCTTGAGTCAGTGCCAGGGTATGTGGATACATTTACATGTTCAGGTAAGGAAAGCCAGCCTCGATTTGCAAAGATGAAAAACCATGAATGAAATCTCTAGACATTATTATTCTTCCCTAGGAAATCAAGTACTCAAATTCATCTTAACAGCTGACATGATCAAACAAAATTATCTGGAATTCTAGGGGAAGCACTTAGATCATGTACTTCTTATGCGATTAGCCTGGATTTTTTAATATTTTCATGTTCTCTCTCAAGTGTTCTTAAAGCCACTCTCCCACAATATGAAGTGTGATTTTTCATCTCCTGTTATACAGAAGACAGCTGTGCAGCAGTAGTACAGTAGTAAATAATACAGGATGAGAATCTGTTTGTTATACAGAAAAAACCAAAGAGGCTTATTAGAGGTATTTATTTGCATTTTCCATTCACTACTGTTAAGATGAATGATGATTATAATAAAACCCCTCAATTAGAAACATCCAAAGCTGTCTTTCAGTGTAACAAAAGAAGTCCAAACTAGCAAAAAACAAAAATAAAGAAGATAACCAAAAAATACAAAATAGTGTATAATTCTTCATTAGTTGATTAGAAGAATACTTCTGTTTGAAATAAAAATGGTCTGAGAAAACTGAGTGTTCTTCTCATTCACTGGAGAAATTGTTCCAGAAGTGTTCATCCTTGCATAAATATTAACTTTAAAATGTGATTAAGGTCATGGTCTGCAGAGGTTATCTGCTGAGCAAGTGACTGTAGTGTTAGCTCAAGAGAGACACGAAGATGGCTGTAACTGTTACATCAAACTTGCAGAGGAAAAAAATAGGACTTTCTCATAAACAGACAAGCTTTTATATAGCTAGTTCAGTTCTGCCAGTTCCTACTTTAGTCTATTCTCTGTGACTGCAATTAGGTTTCAGCAAATCCATCTTCCCCTTAGTTTTGCTCCTCAAGCACCATTTTCAATATATTTCATTTTAATACCACATCTTCAGTTGTCTCATAGAGACAAATACAACACGACACTGGGCAGACTGTACTGCTCTTCAACCTGAGGTAAAGTTCTGACTTCAATGAAGGGAACAGGAGGACTTCCTCTGACTTCTGTGGTATCATAGTTTAACTCACACACTCTATAATTAAACACTTCTCTAGAGTTTGCACCATAAATCTTGTCATCACTTAGTGCCCTGACCAAGTTCCATACATTAACACTCAGTAAATTAACTTGTACAATTAGAAAAACAAAACAAAACAAAACAATTGATGACAGTTATGTAGACAATTTTTAAGAAAACTGTTAAAATAACTCTTGATAGATAAAAAATAAAGAAACAAAACCCAAAATCAACAAAAAACTGTCTTCCTACCCTCCAACAGAACTGCATATATGAGGAGGTAACTTTCACACAAAACAGAATAGATTTTAAACTGTACTGAAGCATACCTGCCTCTTAAATGAGAAGAATTATGTTCTCTTTATTTCGGCCACGAAAAATATATTCTGTACTTCTGTGTGAGAGTTAAGTATAAAAATGCTGAACAATGCTGCAGTCTTTAGTGGCTGTTTCTTTCTCAAGAAACACTTCTAGGATGACATAACTTACTAGCAAGTTCTGTGTATGAATTGTGTATCACTTAGGCTTACTGTGATACAATGCCTACAGAGGAGATTCAAAGGTGTAGCTGTGAAATAGTATTCAGAATACAAAATGAAATATCTCTCTATCTAGGAATAGTAGACTAAACTAAATGATGCCTAAAATTATATTTCTATATCTTACATCAAGACATCACCTAGTACCCAGCTTTACGTAGTCCTGAAAGCATTTCTCTCTCCACTCAATTCTCAGCCTGATCTCAACTTTCCCTGTGCTTTTATATTAAATATCAATGTGTGTTCATTGACATTGATACACAGGGAAGCATGTGCTCTGGGGAGCACCCTCTCTTTCTTCTGCCTAAGCTTCTCCATGATCTACTGTGCCTAACCTAAATTCCACTTAACTCCCCAGAAAACTGCAAACATTTTTATGGTCAGTCTCAATCTAAAAAGCAATGGAAAACACAGTGTTTAACTCCTGGGAAGCAACCTAATGGCTATCATCCATATTCCTTGCAATATAAGCTATAAAAGTTTATATTCACAGCCTGAACCATACTGAAAAGTTTCCAAGAGCTCAGCTTAGAGTTTTGAATGAAAGAGTGTAAATATTATCTCTCAGGTATTTTTAGAGAATGTCATTGTGTTTTCCTGGATCATTAGCAAGCACACTGGCCAGTTTATGCTGAAAGAGACTTCTGTTATCATTGAAGAAGAAATATTTCAAAGTATTACTATGTTAAACAAATTAGAAGGACTCCTCTGAGTATCCACAGTATATATTTACAAACATTTTAATTAAAACACATATCTCCGTACTTAACTTAAAACCTGTATTTCAATCTGACTGCCTTATTATGATTTTTCAAAGTTCCTGTATCATATGCACATACATTTTGAAAAACAAATATAAATAAAATATGACAGAATAAACACTGATTAGAACATTTGGTAACATCATTAACATACTCAATTTACATGGCACAAGTCTGCTAACATCTGTAGTGATGTAGAATCCCACAACATCTTTCACACCATGAAGATGAAAACAGTTTGTTTTTTTTTTTCTTCATTTGGTACAATAAATAAAACAGTGTATTTCACTTATTTTGCATTTAACAAGAAGCCAATGAGTGTCATTACAGCATATTAGCATAGAACATGAAAAGGGAGAAGATGGAAAAATGGTGCTGAGCCGTTCAAGTAATCTGCCAGCCCAGGACCTAGAACAAAAAATTACCTCCATCAGACAGTAATTCATTGCTCTGGGAGGCTCCAAGATGAATAACCTAGACTACAACATCGCCTCCCTTGGCATTTTTCACATTTCTTGCTTTTCATCATCCAAACTGAACAGTGGAGTTTTAAACAAGGAACAATCTATTAAAGCTGATGAAAAACATATCCTTATGTAAACTAACATGCAGAAGGTTCTGAAAACATTGCTGTTGACTATTTGTGACAAAAATAAAGTGCCTGTTTATTTAGATAGACACTGTTTGTTTAACTTTTAACTGGGAAAATGTTTTCTTGACTCTTAACAGGAAAATAAAAATCTGCCAAAAACGAAAATATGTTCTGAAGAGTGTCAACTCTTGATGTAAAATGAAATTATATTGCAATTATATCTATAGTGTGCTTGCACAAAGATGCAATAAGAATCATCCATTCAGACCTTAAAAAAGAAAGCTCAGCTTAATAGTCAACTGCCAGATTTTTGCTTCAGTTGAACTGTTTTGCTCAATATCCATTTGTATTAATAAATTAAATACTAGAGTCTTTATTCAGCTTGAGAAAGCAACTACAGTCATCCCTTACTGAGAGTGGAGTGTACAACTTACCTAATAGTAACAGATCTGTGATTTGATACTACAGTCTGTCCATCTGAACATTTTTAAAACAGATAGCTGAGATCCATTTCAGATCTGCAGAAGTTCATTCAACAAACCATTAAGTCCTTAGAAACAACTCTCCTCTGCAAAGTCCTACAGACAAATAACTGTTGACAGCCTCTTTAATTTGCTGTTCTTTATTTCCACAGAGCCATGTGGCAGCAATCTATCATCCACAAGGTTTCTTGCCTTTTTGCTCTTTTCCTTTGTCCACATCCTTTGCCCCAGGCATTCTTCTGCTTTACAAAAACTAACTGCTTATGTTTCAGAAAATCTGAATACAAAATGTTATGCACTTGCAAGTTCCAAATCCAACAAACCCACTGTGCCAAAAGAGCACTTAGATTCAGGAATCTGAAACCAAATCACTGAGACTTTAGGCTCTTAACCTTGGCAAACTAGTTTTGAAACAAAAAAGAGCAGACACACCTGGTACAAAACCACTTTCCCACAGGTCACTGCAGCTGTCAGCATTGCAGTGGCACCCAGTGCACTGGGTATTGAGCAGGTTGTTGAACAGATACTGATTTTTCTACTTGTTTGCTCACCTTTTCTACTCATTTGCCCACCTTTCTCTTCCACTCAACAGAAACCATCTCAGAATGATCTCTTCCTAACCATCTCCATGGGTGCATTCCACACCCTATCAGGTGTGGGATCCCACACTCTATCCCACATACTTCCCAGGTGAAGAACAATTACCATACATTAAGATAACCCACAAAGTTAATATCTAATCATAAGATCAGTCTGAAAAACAGTTTATTACTGCTACAGATTTTTCGACTGCTTATGCTTTGTAACTTAGGGCTTTTTCTTCTTTAAAATTATGTTTCAGATACAGCATATACTTTTCCAAGGACAAAAATGAAATGTACGCCAAAAAGAATTTTAATTTGAATGTGTCATTCCTCACATAAATTAATGAAAGACCTAGTCCTTAGCTCATAAAATTCTTGCTTATTTGCCCTTATTACCATGCATTACCAGTGACATATAACATACATCCTTGTCTTCTATTTTAACAAGCAGTTTTAGTAAAATGATTGTAATTAATGATGGGCCCTTTATTACAAATTATTTTGAAATTTTTACTTTCAGAAATGTTACCAGCAGTAAAATCCCCATCACCAACAGACCACTCTCCATCACTAGGCAAGAGAAAGGAAGGCTCAATAGAGCAAATAAAGCAGCAAAATCAGATTTTTTTTAATGACAGGATCTACAGCTGCTGGACTTCTCATTTTGGTTACATATTTCTTGTGCTTTCTGAATTTTACATGTTCACCCTAATTTTTAGAGGTTCCATAGGATTACAAAATACAAATAATTCCTCCTAGAAAGATCAAATTTCTCCTGTGATCAAGTGAAGTAATTCATCTTGCTCTGACTCTAGGGGAGGCAGAGAACTCAAAGAGCAGCAGCCCCTTAGATCACTGGGTCACTGCGTCACTGTCCTCTCTGTATGAAGATCTAATTCAAATGACCCAACTGACTGGCCACTCACTGTAGATGAAAACTCTCTGATTAACCCTTATCAGGTCTGTGCTATCTTCAGAGGACTCAGAACTGTTCATGAGATTTCTAATATTTAAGATGCAGTTCATGATTAAGCAGAAATAGAGATCTATAGAAAGACCTGAAGTGAAGCACCACTGTCTGTCTGGGGCAATAATCATCTCACCTAAAACCTGCCTCAGCTGGCAGATGACTCTGCAGGGATAACAGCAGAAGTAAGGAAATCTAAGATTTTGCAGGAAATTTTCACAGAGATTTTTCCAGGAAAGTTTTAAGAGGGCATTGTTGCACATGTTGTTGTATTAATAACTTTTATATTAATGTATTAATACTTTTTGCCCCTTTCAAAACCCTCAGTTCACTTTCAACTATTGTCATCTACACCATGGAGTCCCCTCCAGAGGCTAGGTGCAGGAAAATATATAATTTTATGGTGGCAATTGTAAGAGCTATGCGAAAGATTTCTGGTTTTAGAGACATAGCTGGACCAAAATATTCTACTGGAACATGTACTATCAACTCTACAAAACCAGAAATGCATCCTATCTTACGGGGTTAATAATAATCTTTAGTGCAGTTATCTTATTTTTTCATCTTTTTATTGTCTCGTAATGGAATACCATTTTTAAAGGATATTGTTCCAGATAGCATCAGAGATTTAAGAAATACAACCTATTAGTTTCTTTCTCCAGCTATATCAGGCCCCTTAAGAATAACTCACTTGGAAATAACTTGTGAGAAATAGTATCTCTATCTTATGGGCTTTTACAGAATTCAGCTTTATTTTTATAGATGTTGTTCATTTGCTGTAAAGGTTAAAGATCTTTTAAAGTGCTTCATTATTCATCAGCAACAGAACTTTACACACATTCTATGAACAAAATTTCGCCCCATACCACCTGCAATTTAATTGTTTCTGCCATTATATACCAGCAATGAAAACCCTAAATTTTTCTTATATTACACGATGAGTTATGAGTACAGTATGAAGAAATATACATATGTAGTGCTGGTCAAAAGAAAATTACCAAATCCAGCTCAATAAAATTCTGATTTTCCATGTTTAGCAAGACTCAGAAAAAAACCACCACCAGCAGCAAATAAGGTAAACAAATGGGGTTTCAGTCCTGCTATCATGGAAAAAGGAAAAGGGAAATTTTCACCCTCCTGAGGAAAAGTCGAGCAAATCACTTCTGCTTCAATTGCTGGGTTCCCTGAAAGCACAGACCACACATAAAGGTCAAGTCTTCTAGAGCTGGATCACATTGTAGGCCAGAACAGCTGTGAGGAGTGGACACTGGCTAATCCTGAGCCTTGCAGGTACCCTCGTGCACAGAAATATATGGTTAGGGTAAAAGCTCTAGTCTGGAGAAAAGGGGGCTGAAGAAAGACCTTATCACTGCCTGCAGCTATCTGAAAGGAGATTGTATCCAGGTGATGGTTTGTCTCTTTTGACAAGTCATAGGATAAGAGGAAATGGCCTCAAGTTCCACTGAAGGGGCAGGATGGTAGGGGAGATGTGTGTGTATGTGTGTGCGTGTGTGTGTGTGCGTGTGTGTGTGTGTGTGTGGTTTAGATTGAATGTTAGATAAAACTTCTTCACCAAAAGGGCTGTCAGGCACTGGAAGAGGCTACCCAGCAAAATGGTCGAGTCACAAGCCCTGGAGACATTTAAAATATGTGTAAATGTGGCACTTAGGGACATGGTTTAGTGGTGAACTTGGCAGTATTATGTTAATGGACTCAAATGATCTCAAAGGTCTGTTCCAGCAAAAACGGGTCTATGATTCTATGATTTTATCATCCCTGTCATAATGATTGTCTACCCCTGCATGTGTAAGTAGGAACAAAACTATCACTGAAAAGGAAATGAGAAGGTTTATTTGGGAACATTCTTCTCTCAGAATATGAATTAGTGGACTATTTTTGAACTAATGGACAGAGAATTGAAAGCAATTTTATTAATACAGCATGCTCACAATTTAAAACATGTACCAAGAATTCATACTTGATGCTGTAGTCAGTACAGTGCAGTATGTCTTCAGTCTTGTTGATACCAGCAAAATTTTCACAACATATACATAATTTGTGAGTAGAGCTGTGCCTGAGTCAAGGGCTCATTAAAAACAAAACAAAAGAAGCAAAAAATGAAGGAAAAGGGA
This sequence comes from Notiomystis cincta, assembly GCA_013398075.1. Classification (NCBI taxonomy): domain Eukaryota; kingdom Metazoa; phylum Chordata; class Aves; order Passeriformes; family Notiomystidae; genus Notiomystis; species Notiomystis cincta. The sequence goes on from VZRX01008241.1 coordinate 57,822, forward strand.
ACCCCAAAAATAGAAGGGACTGCTGAATTATTTATAGAACTCTTGAGAGCACTGTTATATCTTTCCTGTGTATCATTTTGCCAGCAAAGCTGTAACAACCTCAGACTTTAAAAACATGTGATATGTACAAAATCAATCAATAAAAATCTGTCCAAAGGCATCAAGAACAACATGCTAACTTTATTACTTAGCATTCCTAACTTGGTTTTTGATCATGAGGTTTACCAGTCCCATTTCAAACCATCAGCTTTTCAGTCTGTGGGCCATAGAATTACAGAATGTTAAAGGGTTGAAATGGACCTTAAAAATCATCTAATCCCAACCTTCCCTGCCATGTAGAGGGACCCCTCCCACTAGACCACGCTGATCAAGGCCTTATCCAATCTGGCCTTGAACACTGGGGCATCCACAACCTCCTTGGGCAACCTATTCCAGTGTCTAACAACCCTCACAGTAAAAGATTTCTTCCTCTATAACTAACCTAAATCTCCCCTCTTTCAACTCATACCCATTACTCCTTGTCCTGTCACTACAATTCCTGACAAAGAGTCCTTTTCTGGCTTCCTGGCAGGCCCCTTTCTGATACTGAACAGATCCTATGAGGTCTCCACACAAGCTTCTCCAGCCTGAACAGCCCCAACTTTCTCAGTCTGTCTTTATTAAGGGAGGTGCCCCAGTCCTCTTATCAGGCTTGTACCTCTCCTCTGGACTTGCTCCAACAGGTCTTATGTTGGGGACACCAGAAATGCATGCAATATTCCAGATGGGGTGTCACAAGAGCAGAGCAGAGGGGGAGAATCGTCTCCTTTGACCTGCTGGCCATGCTCCTTTAGATGCAGACCAGGCTGGCTTTCCAGGCTGTGAGTGCACATTGCTGGCTCATGTTGAGTTTCTCATCAACCAACACCCCTGATTCTTTCTCCGCAGGGCTGCTCCCAATCACTCCTTCACCCAGTCTGTATTTGTGCCTAGGATTGTCACGACCTTGGTGTAAGATCTTGCACTTTGCTTTGTTGACCTTCATGACATTTACACTGGCTCACTTTTCAAGCCTGTCCAGGTCCCTCTGGATGGCATTATCCCTTCTCTCCAGTGTGTTGACTGCCTCATACAGCTTGGTGTTATCAGTAAATTTGTTGAGGGTGCGCCTGATCCCACGGTCCATGTTGTCAACGAAGACGTCGAACAGCATTGGCTGCAGTAGTGACCCCTGAGGGGCACCACTCCATGCATGGACAAGAAGACCCTGACCACAACTCTCTGCAGCACTCCAGCCAGTTCTTTATCCACCACGTGGTCCATCCATCCTTGTGAGACAAGGATGTCACAAGGGACAGTGTCAAATCCTTTGCATGAGTCCATGCAGACGATGTCAGTTTTTCTGTCCCTATCCCCCAGTGCTGTAGCCCTGTCACAGAAGGTCACCAGGTATGTCAGGAATGATTTCCCATTTGTAAAGCCTTGTTGGCTCCTACCAACCATCTCTTTGTCTTCCATGTGCCTCAGCAGTTCCCAGGAGAATCTGCTCCATGATGCCTGACACAGAGGTGAGACTGACTAAGGTCTTCTGCTTTTCCCATTTTAAAAATGGGATTATATTTCCCTTTTTCAGTCATCATGGACTTCATCTGACTGACATGATTTTTTCAACAAGGATAGATAGTGACTTAACAGCTTCATCTGCCAACTCACTCAGGATATACAGACAAATCTCATCAGGTCCTGTGGGTTTGGGCATATTCAGGTTCCTTAGGTTTTATTGAACCTGACCATCTCCTACAGTGGGCTGAGGGTCTTCATTCTTCCAGTCCCTGTATTTGAGTTTCTCAAATTGGTGGCATGGCTGGAGAACTTGCTTTGAAAACTGAAGTATAGAAGTCATTGAGAACCTTAGCACTCTCTTTTCCCAGGGTAGTAAGATGTCTCTTTTTCTTCTGGAGAGGGCCCACATTTATCCCTAATCTTTCTCTTGCTTGCAACATATATATACATACACACATATATATACACACACACACACACACACACACACACACACACATATATATATATATATATAAGCGCCCTTCTGTTATCCTTAATACCCCTGGCCTGCAAATAAGTGTGGCTCTGTTTTGGTTTGGTATTTTTCTGTTTTGTTCAGATTTTGGTTAAGCTGAATAATACTGTAATGAAGATTTCCTTGAAAAGCCATATAAACCCTGCTGTGCAGATATTTCACTCTTTACAACCTAGCTACAATACTCTTCTAAGCTATGGTGCCAAACTTTTATGCAATGCTCAGTTTCATGGCAGAAGTCTTTGCATGCATACAGACATTTATATGGCAGCTGTTTTGTGCGTGATATTTTTTGTTTTCCTTTCAAAAATTGTGTTATGTCTATGCAAATTGCCTGTACTTCAGTAATTTTGTTAAGAGCTGACAAATATGCTCAGTACTGTATCTTCCAAGGGGAATAATACTCAAATACAGACTGCTTTGTCAGCAACATCTGCCACACTTTGGGAGGTGCTTCAAAATTTGTTTCATTTTAACGTTCATTCATTTGAGGCATTTAAATAAAAATGTATTATAAAATCCTACATTTCTGGCTTTCATTAAAATGTTTATATTGCAGAAAATGTGATTTTGTCAGTACCCTTTATTTCCTTCAAGTTCACCATTAAAAAGACAACTATTCTTTTGTTAGTGTTAGAGTTTTATTTCATGTGTTGAATCAAAAATGAATAAAAACTTGGCAAAAAAACACACTTCAAGAGGATGTTTTGACACAGTTCAATTTTGATGTTCCTAAATAAAAAATAAAATATTATTTCTAGGTGATAGAATGGGAGTGGATTTCTACATTAGTAAGTATATACATTGCTCTCATAAGTTCCAGATGAGAACTCATCAGAACAGTGTGACTATTTCAGCAATGCAGGTAGAGACATTTTCACACTTCCTTGAGCAGAACAGCTGCATACTATTCTACCAAAGAATTCTTTATTTGATTTTAAACATCTGCCAGTCGTCTTATATTTTTTTATCATTTATTAAGAAGGACAAAGAGATTACTGATGAAACACAGTCATTTGAGAAAGCATTCATATTGTAATTAGAGGACCTGCTATCTAGCATTATTATATAAACACACATTTATTCTTCATGTCATACCATTGATTTCAGTAGAGTTAGTTACATCAAGAATAAGAAAGAGAAAACAGCAGTTCACAAAGGAAAAACAAAGATGAAAGGTATGATATTTAACATAACAAAGCCTACTGAAAATCAGATGACTAAGTGCAAGAACGCACTTAATGAAATGGAGGAGAAAGCAGTGCTTCTCCATGTCAAATTGTCTTCTGGAATGAGAGTAACAGGGGATGATTTGATTTAAAAATAAAGACATAAATGTAACTATAAAAATAAAGCTAGGCATCAAACATAAATGTTTGGAAGCTTCCTCCCTCAAATGTATTTTGCATCGCTCCCCCAGCCTCCACTGAACATGTTTACTGCAGTACTATATGGGTAAATTTGATCCTCTGGATTGCCTGCAGTAGCCAAGATATCCACAGCCTCTGTTTAGATTCCCTAATGGCTCCAAGTTCTTCTTTTTCGACAAATAGCAACTTACTATAAAAAATTTTCAAGTCAGTAGAAAATTCTACAATGATCCAAATGATCACTTAGCAAGTAACTTGAAAGGAAAAGGCCAGCCACCTAAAAAGTTAGATGATAAACATCTAAATCTTCCAAATTAAATCTTTTAATTTTCATGTTGTTTAGCGTTTACGTTTATTAGATCTTTCTGAAGTTAGCATTAAATAAAAAATGTTCAGTCATGTTCTAAACTGAGGCCTCTCTACTATCTTCCAGATCTAGGCATACAAGAATATGAAGTCTGGCTAAACTACCAGGATGAATCAGGAAAGACATGGCAGTACCTCAAGCAAGGATGATGACAACAGGACAATCCATTATTTGCATATCAATTAGTAAGTAGACCAATCATCCGGGTTGCATCTAGACCTATTTATGGCAAGGGTGATTGAATCTCCCTTTCCTGCACTCCAGGAAAATGCCATGATCATCAGGCAAGTATCTCAAATCAGAACATTTTTTCACTCCTTTTTCAAAAACTAAAGCACTGTGAAGCAAAGCTGAAGTAGCATGGAGAACTGACAGGATAGTTTGTCCAAGCTCAATAGTTGACACTCATCAGAGAACAGTGCAGAGGATATAGACCTCTCTCCATGAATCATAGATACATTTTAATATTGACACTGGATAAAAAGCAGTCTGAAGAGATTTACTTTTCTTCTGGAGATACACAATCTCACTGCAAAGACACTGGGGAGAGAAATTTCAACGTCCTGGAGGAGGTCTGGATAAGTACCCACTTTTCTGGCTGGATAGTAAATCTGGGCACATTTGCTCATGTCCTTGGCTCAGACATTTACAATGTGCCCAGCTATGGATTCAATTCAAAATTTGCAATGCCTAGAAAGAAATTTCATCATATAATTTGTGTCCTATTCAAGTCCAAGTGTGTCAAATCTCAGAGACTAGTAAAAATTACGGTAATTGGCTTTTATCTGATCTTTCCCATGCTACCTCTACTATTATAAGAACTATCAGTCTTCCCATAACCCTGGCAATTTTTACTGTTTACACATTTCACATTGCCACACCGCAAAATCTCTCATTTTTTTTTCAGCTAGAACAATTTTAAGAATTGTTTTTTAAGTGAAAATTCTCAGGACTTCATGGAGAAAAAAGAAAAGAAGTAGGAACAAAAAGGAAAAGAATAAAAAAGAAAAGAATTTTTTTTCAAAGTAAATGTATTAGAAAGTAGAGATGCTACTTTTAAAAGCCCAGTTCCAGAAAAGTACAACATCCTCCACAGATTAGGACATGAACTTTCAAACATCTTATCCCCTTCACATAGGGGTACACTGGTGTATTTCACGTTAGGGATGTATTTAAGGCACTTTGTCTTTACTTCAGAGACACTTTTTAGAATTCTTTAATAAGTGGAAGTGGGGAAGAATAGCAACCTTGGCTGAAAAAAGCTAACTATGTATCCAGCAGCAATTGCTGATGGACCAAAGGCATTGAAACTATGTAATAAAGGCAGACAGACCCCATAGGTTTTGGCCTAGAATAATTTACCCTGCAGTATTGCAATCAGAAGTTGATGTGGCTGAAAACTAACCTGGCAAAAGGTGATGCCTATTTTGCATCCCAGACATTTCTACAAGTGCTTAGTGCCTGATCAAAAGAGAGGTCAGACATACACAGACAGAGTGAGGGGCATGAATAGGAATGGGACAGTCTGGATTTACATTGGTTTAGGGTACCATGAAGCTGCACTGTTAGCTGAAAGAAAAGGTCTTATTCTATACGTTGCTGATTAATTTTACTGTCCCGCCCTTGCCTGGCTTTATTTGGATCAAGGATCAGCCAGTTTTATTCACTTCCAACCTCTTGTCTCATCCATGTAATGAGATTGCTAAGACCTAATGAAAAACAGGAATAGCCCAAACTTTGGACTGTTGCTTTCCTAAGACAATGTAAACTGAGTTGTCTTTCTGCATACCCCTGCATGTGCATATGCAAGTGACCAGGAGGAGTAGCTGAAAACAAGTTAACTAGATCAGAAAAACTGGCAAGTTTATCCTTAAGGTCTGTTCCCAAGCTAAAGAAACTTATGTGCAGACATAATGTTACTGAGTATTTCTATTCCAAATGGTAAATGAAAATACAGCAGGAGAATATTGGAAAAAAGAATGTCTGGTATGTGTCTACCTTTCACAGATCTTCAATAACACTTAACAGCTTAATATATTACATGCTTTTGAAACCATTCTTAATAAAATAACGTTAGACTTTTCACAAGTCTGTCACTTCCTGGGCCACCTCGACCTAGATCAATACACTCCTGTTAAGTGTTATTATGCACTGTTCACAGGTCCTCCATCAGTATCTTGTTGAAATGACAGTTTTCAATATGACAGGCCTTTCTGAATTAATTTTCAAGTATGGTTTTAAGAAATAATGTGTCAAATGTTATTATAAAAAACCCTGAACTAAAATACCTTTTTCATTTTCTTTATTCACTGCTTGGTTTTTTTCAGTCTGAGAATTCTAGCTTGCTTTGCATGATTTAACAGAAATCTTTGGGGATATTCTTAAAAATGGAAATGTTCCAAAATGGGTATACATGTGCAACAACTTCATCTTCTAACACTTGTGTCATGAACATTTTCATTGTGCAAAATGGATGTGTAAGAATTTTAGCATTTTAAATTCTTGGTGTTGCAATGACATACCAGTTTCCAGCCTTCATAAGTTTACATTACATGTCCACAGAAAACATGTTTTAAACTATAAACCAGGTTCTGCGTTAATCTTTCGAGCTTTCTTCTTTGTTTGCATTATCAAATCTATTTTTCTTCTACACATAGAGTGTATCCTGTAGTCCCCTTCAGTTCAACCATATGGCATTCAGCATCTATTGAATCCCTTCTTAAAGTGTATTGTGCTACTTACAGCAAGAAATTGCACAAGTAATCTTCAGGTTTCTTTCCTCAGATATCCTCTCTTTGCAGACACTTATTAAATGAAAATTGATTTTCCCATATTCATGCAAGAAATCAGAACCTTCAGACAAGATCAATCTATTATGAAGCATATATGGTAGGAGCGGACAACACTGTCTCAAATTGTCTGATTTAGCAGATGAGGAATGAGATTTAGTTGCTTAACACAGACAATTAGTGAACCAGCACCTGCCTGACTGCCAGCTGTCAGCCCACAAGGGCACTGGTCTGTAGGTTCTATGTTATGGATTCTCACTCTCTGCAAGATGTCATCAATACCCTTAAGTATCTGAATGCACTAAAATGAAAAGTTGAGGAAAAGAAATCACATTTAGGACATCTATCAGTGATGCTAACAACTGTCAAAACCCCCCCCCCCCCAGTAGTACCATTACTAATATGAATTTGGTTTATCTGTTGCTTTTAGTCCATCTCAGTACTAATTCCTAACATGCTTATTTCTTAGACAAGTTACCATGCTATTTCAGTATTTGGAAAGTCTTATCTAAATGCAAATGAGGACCAAGGTGTTAAAAAATAATAAAAAAATCTAGTATCAGGCTCTTCGCATACTCTTTGATAGGCCTGCAAATTTTCAAGGCAGATACCTGAACCATCATTATAGGTGTGAATTTTCTATGCCCTGAGCCTTCAATTTTTAAATTTAGGCTCTTTTTTTTTTGTTTGTTTTTGTTTTTGGGGAGATGAAAAAGGATCCTAAACCCATATAAACCCATTATTTTTACTAGTGTCCTGGAAAATTCTGCAATTTAGAAAGAATTTCAAATGAAAGTATTTCCTGTTTATCAGGACCAACTTAACAATTATGGCATTCCTTAAAATGTGGCTTTTAAAGTCTTTGAACACTTGAATATTCTTAGATATCCACAATTTACTGTGTGGGTTCACATTATGATATAGTAGTCAATGAACTTGCCAAGTTAAAGATGTGGTTTTATTTACATTTCAGAATTCTGGTTCCAAAGTACAGGAAAAATAAAACAACAAAGGTTTTGCTTGGTGTTTTTTACTGAAAATTCTGCAAATCCATGAAATAGATGATTGTAAATTATTATTATTGCCTTGGGTAGAAATGGCTTTTATTTACATACTGAAAGTGACAGTTCAGACCTCAAATGGACCAAAATGTAGCTCATTTTAAAGTTCAGTAACTGCTTTTAAATATAGATTAATCTATACAACAAAGAAAGGCCACAGTTCATAAACATTAATTGGAAACTAGCTTTACCTTACTGAATCTAAAACTGGTCTGTCCCTAAGTTAGCATAATAAAATTGGACTGAATACTAGAACACCCAATATGAATATGAGTTAAGTAATAGGAATCCTGAAAGAAAATACATCTCTAGAAGTATTCCCCATCTAAAAATTCTGTTTATTTATTTCCACAGTAATTGCAATAGCTTTGAAATAGTCCATGCAGAAGTGGGCATTCATATTTTCTGTAACTTTATAAAGACAAAAAAAATAGCATATTATAATTCTTCATTACAATCTGAAAACACATGTTCTAAAAGTAAAGAATAAAGTTTAAGTTTCCCTAATTTCTTCCAAGTATTTATTTGAGATGTTAAAAAATATTATGATTTCACTTAGCATGTCATTTTACTACAAGTTATTTTTGGTGTAAATTTCAGTCTCTTTTCAGGCAGTGTGGATCACTGAACATCAATAGAACCAGTATTCAGCATTCATGACAGAGGAAGGCAGCTAATCTCTTTAAGGTGGTTCTTTAAGTATCTGACAGCTCCTTTCAACCTAAAGTCTACAGAAATCACAAAATCTTTGCTAGTATTTTGGCTTAGGACTTGAAGAGCAGTTATTTGACGTGAAGAAGTACATTTTGATAAGGATAATGGAAAACAGAATGTGCAGGTTTCAATACATTGGTATGACAAAGAAGTGCACAGCTGTGAAAAGACTGTACTAGTTGAAGCATTACTAATAGGCAAGAGAACCTGTGTAGTTTGAAGGAATAGCATGGGCCCTTCATGAGATGCTTCAGCTTCATGAAAATTTTATATCTATTTAGGTTTCTCTGTGCATGTAATCTTTAAGACAAGGGGCCACAAAGGCCATCCTATCACTCTACTTGTAAATTGTCTTAAGATACTATTCTTCTCTAACACAAGAATTAGAAACATGATATTTAACTTTTCTGAGAATTAAGACATCTAACTCTCATACTACCTTGCTTGGAAATTAACAAAAAATAATCTAGTTCCAACACTGTCAATGACGATCCATTTGTAGATTAGGACACCTTTTGTAAACAATGAGAGTGATGGAAACTGCTCAAAGCATTAAAATATCTTGTAAGCTGTGGAAATAAATAAGTTGAATCTAAGCTTTTTAGTGCACATCTATAGAGTGGATATTGAAGCACATGGCTATATCATGTAAAGAACTGGTATTTTCCCTCATAATTTATGTTAGTACTACTGAGAAGAACATCACATTAATACAGAACTATTAAAAGGCTCAGTTAAAGCACTGTACCAATCCTAGATATGCTGTTACATTAGAAACAGATTTTAACTAAAAGTAACATAGTTCTGGCAGTTCATATGGACAGTGACAGATGCAGATCTCAACAATATCTGCCAAAGATATTCTGCAGAAGGGGTTCATGTTCTGCCCTTTCTCAATTTGGTGTGTATATATGAAAGGTAGAACACATCAATGTTTTAACATATGAAAGTTATTTCAGGTTAACTTCCAGTTATGTGGTGTGGCCTTGGAAAATCTTAATCAAATATCAATTTCAGAAGCACACTTCTGAGACTGAGTTTGTTTTAAAGGACTTTGTGATCATAAAGCTTGGTGAAGCAGTGGTCTCAGAGCTCACAAAACTGGCTGTCCGCAGGACTTAAGAATACAAATGATTCTTAGTGGCAATAAAGATAGAGGTTTTCTTAAACCAGATTTCTAGACAACCAACTAGAAATGAAGAATGAGTATATCTGAGCATGACCTGAAAGAGTTAATGATCTATTTCACCACAAAAGTGTAGTTGTAAGAGCCCTTTCTGCTGCTAAGATCTCTCACAAGACAGCAGCAGGCATGCCATCATGAAGAGGGACACACAGAAAAAGAAAAGACAGAGAAGACATAGGGATTCACAACTATGTAACCCCATGGACTGTGAAGCAAAGATAGTCCCATAGGTTAAATATAGCCAAAGATCCTGATTCCCCAACAGTTAACTCTAAACAATGAAAAATTCATAATCCTAATTTCCTGCTTGTTTCTAAAAGGTAATGCTTGGATTGGAGTGAGGGGATACACCAGCCTGCTGAAAAGTGTCCTCTGCAACCCCGGTCCATATGCAGTGTTCCTTTTACAATTGGGACAGTGAAGGAACTTAGCAGGTGAATTGCTGACAGATCTATAGAGTGGACTCTAAAGCACATGGCTATGATGTGTAAAGAATTGGTATTATTGTGTCTGTTCCATAAATTGACCACTTCTGACAAAGGGGAAGGGTGCAACTTAATTTGGCATGGGATGCATGCAACATTCCACTGCTCTAATCTGGTGCTGCCTGAAAGCTTGTTTTGGTAGGTATTGTATCCTGGAATGACACAGAACTAGAACTGGCAGGATGTCAAAATACTTCCAAAACCAGCTTAACCAAATGAAATCAGCTGAGCTGTGGAGATGTGAAATGCACATTTAGAAACACTCAGAGCTGGAATGCAGGTGAGGCTAAATACAGGAATACCAGTGTTGTGTGAAAACCTAACAACAGCAGGAATACTACCAATAAGGACATTTATAAATAACAGTATTTTTATTCCTAAATTAATCTGAATTTCTAAACCTCTTAAAATGCTAAGTCAGGACTCCCAAGTTCACTGACATATGGAGATAAGAATTGTTAATCTTACTTTAACTGCTGGGGAAACTGAGGCAGAGAGGTTCAGTGACTTACCCAAGGCCAGAGGGAGTCACTGTCAGAGCCGGGATTAGAGCTCAGGAGTTTCTGGCTCCCAGTTCCCAAGCTCAGACCACTAGACCATGGCCTCAGGATATTTCCAGCTGATCTTCAGTCTAAAAAAAAGTAAATTCTCAAGTATGTTACAAATATGTAACATATATATATATATATGCATATGTATATGTGTATACATACATATATATATATATATATATGTATTTATTTTTACCTGAATGTAATGGTATGAGTGAAAACACATTGCTCATAAGTCAGTGCTGAAAATCAAATCAGTATATTTCATCTGAGTTACCTTTATCATACATATATGTATGATAAAGCTCTGGTGAAAAAAGCCTATGATTTAAATTACAGCAAATACAAATACGTATTGTATTTTTCAGGGTGAGGAACAAGCTGCCTTTCCAACCCAGCCAGCATGTCATTTATATCAATGGTGAGGAATGATAAGTTGCTCTGTGTGTAAGTAAACTCTATTAAGAAAGTCAGGTCCCTTGGTGAAGCTAGATCCTTAGTAAATTTTACTAGCTAAGCACTGAGCTCCATGTCAGAGTAATTACACCTTTTATCCGCTGTGAGCTCTCTCTTAGCTTCTCCATATTCCTTAATTTCCCACTCCAGCTAATTTAGCAGTAAAATCNATCAGCTGAGCTGTGGAGATGTGAAATGCACATTTAGAAACACTCAGAGCTGGAATGCAGGTGAGGCTAAATACAGGAATACCAGTGTTGTGTGAAAACCTAACAACAGCAGGAATACTACCAATAAGGACATTTATAAATAACAGTATTTTTATTCCTAAATTAATCTGAATTTCTAAACCTCTTAAAATGCTAAGTCAGGACTCCCAAGTTCACTGACATATGGAGATAAGAATTGTTAATCTTACTTTAACTGCTGGGGAAACTGAGGCAGAGAGGTTCAGTGACTTACCCAAGGCCAGAGGGAGTCACTGTCAGAGCCGGGATTAGAGCTCAGGAGTTTCTGGCTCCCAGTTCCCAAGCTCAGACCACTAGACCATGGCCTCAGGATATTTCCAGCTGATCTTCAGTCTAAAAAAAAGTAAATTCTCAAGTATGTTACAAATATGTAACATATATATATATATATATGCATATGTATATGTGTATACATACATATATATATATATATATGTATTTATTTTTACCTGAATGTAATGGTATGAGTGAAAACACATTGCTCATAAGTCAGTGCTGAAAATCAAATCAGTATATTTCATCTGAGTTACCTTTATCATACATATATGTATGATAAAGCTCTGGTGAAAAAAGCCTATGATTTAAATTACAGCAAATACAAATACGTATTGTATTTTTCAGGGTGAGGAACAAGCTGCCTTTCCAACCCAGCCAGCATGTCATTTATATCAATGGTGAGGAATGATAAGTTGCTCTGTGTGTAAGTAAACTCTATTAAGAAAGTCAGGTCCCTTGGTGAAGCTAGATCCTTAGTAAATTTTACTAGCTAAGCACTGAGCTCCATGTCAGAGTAATTACACCTTTTATCCGCTGTGAGCTCTCTCTTAGCTTCTCCATATTCCTTAATTTCCCACTCCAGCTAATTTAGCAGTAAAATCATGAAGGTTTAAAAGGTTAGCTACCGAGGAACTGGCGCGTGAATGTTCTGTTAAGCTCCGTGCATTGAAATCGCATTATGTAGAAGAAGGAATTAATTAAGTAACAATTAGGTAGTGATGGATCATTGACAACATATATACACTTGGGTGCTAAAAATTAATCTCCCCTGTAAAAACAATACATAGTGCATCTTCTCATCTATACACTAGCAAGTTTTACATTTGAAATGTAAAATGGAAAGGCCCTTCAGCAACTTCTTTTTTAATAAAAGGCATATCTTCTGGCACAATTAAAACTACAAAATATTTGTTAAAATAATATAGATTAATTTTTATAACTAATTGAAAAAGTTACGAGAATAGCAAAAGGACAAGAAATTTTTAAGGCAGGAGATTTAAAAGTGACTGTAAGTGCATTTGTTATATGAAAGTACTTAGTATGTTAAAATTGCTAACATTTGTGTAGTATTCTCTTGCTATCTTCTTTTACAAGTTGCCATATTGTTTCCTTGTATTGACAGTCAGCCTCTTAATACATAGACTGGCAGTTAGCCCAGTTGGTCCTCAATTCTAAAAGCCTCTTAGCAGATGAAAAAGCTTTGGTTCATTCACACCTTGTAGAAAGAACAACAGGGCAGAAGTGACATCCAGATCCATTTAGAGTATACTTTAAGTCTGATTTTCCTTTGCCTTGCACCTTGTGTAGTCATTTATAGCTGTGCAAAGTGAGCACAAAATGGATATAAAACACTGCTATTCATGTGAGGAGAGAATTCTGATTTGGTTGCATTATTTCCAGAGGTGATCACAAAAAGTGCCAGCCAGTTGAAAAATCTGGCTCTGCATAGAATGTGTAAACAATTTTGACACAAAGTATAAAGTAAAAAGCAACAGCCCTTTCCAAACATTTTACAGCAATTGCATTTTTTTTTGCAGCAATGGATAGGTTTACTTCCTGTTTGCTTGGAATTTTCATAGAAAAAATAATAAATACTTCTCATCTACAGAAAACAAATCCTTTTTCTTCCTTTCTTTGTAAGAATCATATTTAACTATGAGTCCTAAAGTATATTCTCACTTAAAAAGGAGCTCATGTAATCTATAAGATCTTTACAAGTCCTAACTTTCCACATTCTGCTTCTAAATCCAGTACTTAAAAAACTGCACTTCTACAAAACCTCCTGGAATCAATGTGAAAAGCTGATATTGTCACAACAGCTGCTTTCAGTCCATCAGAGTTCAACACTGTTCTGACTTTAGTATGGGTGACAAATTATTGCCAGTATTTACCAAACAGTGATATCTCTGCTATATGATCTACTATCAGGATGATAACTCAAGACCTACTGCCAAAAATATCGTTAAGATGCAAGTTATATCAGCAGGAAAGGTCTGCTGATATTAGATTAATGAATGTGTTTTAACAAAACTGACAGTTAAAAAACAAAGGACCTAATCTGGCTGTTGTTGGAGATGTGTGTTGCAGTGACCCAGACTATCGTGGATGATGCAGAATGGGTTGCAGCAGGCAGTGCGGCAGATGTGGTCAAAAATTATTCCTACTTAAGAACAGTGTACAGTAACTAATTCAATATGTTTGAACATCTTTTTCCTCATGCTACCTGGTGGTCATTTTTCTGGCCCTTCCCAGCCAGAAATCCTTCCTAATACACTTAAATACCATGATGGCATGATAGTGCCAACTTATGTATGTTGATTAGGTGCAGACATAGAAATTACTGCATTAGCAGCTGTTGATCTGAGAGTATTGCTACAGTAAATAATGCTTCTAAGTGTTTTCACTGGAATTTTTTTCTTTTAATCACAGTCATGCATTTCATGGGGTCATCTTATGACACAGTTTCCAAATCTACTACCATGGTCCAAAGCTTACCCTTTAACCAAGTAGCTAAAGAATATATATATTTTTTTAATTCTTAATATGCTATTAATACAGTATTATAGGCTAGAGTTTATTGCGGGGTTTTGTACTTGTTTTTCTTCCTGTCTTTTTTCCCTCTCCCCCTTCTGCATTCAGAGCTTCTGTAAGCACTCAGAGTTGCTAGTCTGGCTTGACTGGAAAGTACTGCGTGTTTGTTGTGTGTCTGCTTGTGTGATACCAACTGTTGAAGACTGCTCGATGTTAGATGAGGGCTTATGCTCAGAGCTGTTCTACAGTTGTCTCTCTGGCAAAATCTTTCCTTACAAATGACAATGATGTATCTGTGTGGGGAGAGTCTGTTTTACAATATTACACTTGCCGTGGTCTTAATTTTACTGATGGGGCATGATTATGATTTCATTTACATTAATCAAATTCATGAGTCATTCCATTCATGTCAATAGCATTAAAGAGCTATAGAGACAAGTAAGAGTTCAGAATCAGGCTTCTGGTGTTTAATCTGAAAGCATATGTGAATCACCTCATTAAAGACAGAAACTGAAGGATAGATCCTCTGCTTACTTTGCATTACTCAGTCATGCCATTAGCATTAAACATCAAATAAAGAACTAAAATGACAGCTGGCAATGTGTCACAGTACATGGGGTTTCCGTTTACCTCAGATACAGAAAATACCCCTAAATTAACAAGATTTAAGACTATACTTCAAGCATGACAAAGTTATGATATTAGATCTTCTTGCCCTTGAAAGTTGGCATTAATGTTTAAAAAACTTTTTTCCTTCCCTTGTTTATTTTTATGTCACTCTTACATAACCTGAATGCAAAAGATTTACATAACTTGAATGCAAAAGATCTAAAGGCAAACTGTATTTAAGTAAGACCTCAGAGACGAGTTAAGTTTTATAGCCCTGTCCATAAGGAATATTATATCTGGTAAATACAGAAGCATCAAAACAGTGATCATAATTCCAAAAAATTGTTTTGTAGGTATCTCATCAAGCATTATCAAATCTCCTTTAAAAATAAAAATGAAAATCATGTTAATGTTCTAAATACAGGCATTCTAAAATAATAAAAGGTTTTATACTGCTGTCTGTCTCCTGCTCAGACAGAGAAATTGTGCAGGGGATGATGGGCATTAATTTAGTCCTCACTGATAAGCACTTTTAAGACTAAATATTCTCGAAATTGCACTTATTTAAATTACACTCAAGCTCCCAGTAACTCTGAAAAAAGATTATAAGGAGGGGAAATAATTTTAAGAGGCCTAGCAAGCTATCAGAAAATTGCTCTATTATATCTCTTCAGATTTATTCCATTTTTTAAGTCAAAGAATTGCTGGCATTTGAGAACATTTTCTAGAAATCTGTTTGATAAATTATAGTCCCTAGAAACTATTATACTTTCAGCTTCACTACAAGCATATGCCCCAAGACACCTGATCAGAGAATTGAGGGATTTATCAAAAAACCAGGGCCAAAGGAAACTTGGGGATCTTTTGCTATATTTGCTCTGGATCTCACTGAACACTAAAGACCTATCTGTGCAACTTGTTTTATCAGTATAGTTGGAATTGCAAAAAATATTTTCTTTGGAACTCCCAATGAAAGCTTTCTTTTCAGCCTGTTAGACCACACGTTGAGTTTTACACCCTACACTACAACAGCATAAGGAATTTTGTGCATGTTGAAACAATAAGATACTTCAGGCTGAATACAAATGCTAGTTAAGCAACTGCTGTCTTAGAAGAAAACCTTGATATAATATCTACCCTTAGAAACCATGGGAATTACACATTTTCCTTGGTTATCTTTTCCAATGTTGGACTTTGTGACAACATTTCTGTGTATTTTGAGCATGCACACTTGGGCACACAGATTAATTATGAGGCAATAAACTTCAAATAAAAGTGCTGAAAAACAATTAAAAATTTCACTTGTTGTTTTTCAATAAATTAAAATGAGTGAGAAATTGAAGTATAGAACAGAGAAGTGACCTACCGTGGTTGTCTTTATCCGTCCTCCTGGTTGTGTACAGGTCCAGCCTGATTTATTGATTAGCAAATCACAGCCTTCTCCTTCTAAACATGGAAGCATTTCACACCACTGTTTTGTTTTGATAATTCGTGCTATGGAACAGAAAAGGAAGAAGAAAAAACAAAACCAAAAACAATTGGCAGGAGAATTCACATTTCAGTTATCTCTAAACACTTTCTCATTTGAGTTGTCTATTTTCATTATCTGATAATTCAGCAATAGTTTATGATGTAGACAGCCCTAGGCAATTTACAAAATTATTTACAACACCTGCTGTGCCAACAAATTTAATTTCAAACTTAAAAAACAACAAAAATCCAAAAGACAGCTTTATTATAAATCAAAAGAACATCGAAACTAGCTATTTTTCTAATTTCATGCTCCTTCCAATCAAGGAAACATTGCTGGGGGGGCTAACAATTGAAGACTTACTATCCTAACTAAACATTTTGGTGTCCCACAATTGCGATGCCTTGTGTTAGACTCTCTACAAAGCAGACAGTCCTTATCCTGAAGTGCTCACTGTAAATAGACATGAGACATGAGACAGGGGAAAGAGAAAAGCTGTAATAAACAGTTAGAGGGGTCAGTATAATGACAGCTATTGTGAAACTGTGATATTTGTAATGGTAGGGGTATAGTCAAGGGCAGAAACTAGGAACATCAGAAGGGACAGGTGTTGAATGAAGCAAAGGTTGAGAAATCATGGAGAAGGAGACAATAAGCTGAGGGAAAAGACAGGAACAAACAGCCTACTATCACAAGGGAAAAGAAGTCTGGTTAGGAAGGTTTCTAACAGAAAGCTGGTGTGATATGTGTTTTTTGTCTCCTCTTAATGCTTGTGTCTCTGGCAAGCCAGTTCTGCAAAATTTCCACGAGGTCATACACATCATGTAGTCTTGGAACAGAGCCCTGACTGCAATAAAGTAAAAGTAAAGGAGTTGTAAGGAGAAATTTTTCCTCAAGGTAGGGAGAGAAGGGGCTTTAATATCTGTAGACTTCTTTCTGGACTATACTACTACTTTTGAGTTCACCTTTCTAGTATCTGAGTTCCTTCTCATAGAATAGTAAATGATATTATTATCTTATATTCCGTTATTCTTTCACTCTTCCCTGAAGACAATATTGTAGAGTGGAGTGTTTAGGATACTTTTCATAAAATTCATATACAGAGAGACACTCACTTTCATGGTGCCATATACCTATACTAAACAAGGTAAGGTCTCCAAAACTAAATTTTGATCAGACTGTAAGGCTTGCAGTCTGCAGAAAATGGTCCCCAGTTCCTCCAGGGATCATCTCACCAATTCTTGGCTGGACTATAAGAAAGCTTCACCACTTCAATTTATATATGTATCCTAGGATTCAAGGCCAGAACTTATTCCACATACAGGGACATAGATCATGCCTTCCTCTATGTTGATGTGTGACAGTAACACACATAACACACCTTCAATAATCACAAGCCCAGCAAAAAGAGAACTACAGGAGAAATACTTAGTGAAATAAGAGTACAAGAAGCTTATGCTGTACCAAATTAATTCAGGGCCCAAGGAGACTAAAAGCAGGCATTTATCCCAGTGGCAGTTGCAGCTTTATGCTAACCTGAACATGTGATTCAGTCTGACTTCTTCTGTCTGGAACTACTTAAGAATACAATTCCCAATGCCACTGGATCATGGCAAGAAATAGAAGTGCAATTTAAAGTCTTTTAATAAAACTCTTTCCAATATTTTAACATAAAACAACTGGTATCCTCAGCTCTGGTATAATTGTTGGTAAGCTCTAGCAATAAACAAAACCCGATTTCTTTCATTTAAAGCTCAATCTGAAATTCATATTAATATTTTAATTATAAAAACCTCTTTAGTGCCTAAATGTCTACATAGGAATTTGCACTGTTCATTAAGCATTGTATAAATCAATGGTGAAATGATTCATAACTACAATTTTTGAAGCAACTCTGCTAGGTTTTTATAGCACATAATACACATAAATGTGTATTCTACTTGGGCACCAGAGGTACTGCTCTACTGACAACTAGATCATATCAGTTTTTGAGACTAACCTCTCCACTGTAACAGAAAATAGCCTCATCCTTATTCAATAAAGGCATGCATCCAGTTTCAGGCTTACCAGAAAAAGCTCAGTAAAATGTTAACACCAAATCTGACCTACTTGCATGTATATCTTTCTTAATTCACATATCAAAATGGCTATTTCTATATATGTTTCAACAATATGAAGGATCACTGAAAGACTGAATACTAAGATAAAATCAGAAATATCCACTAGATTGCCTTCACTATCTCAGCTAGGAGGTTTTCCTGGAAACATAACTTGAAGTAATCTTATTTTTAAAAAATATCTCTAAATTATTCTCAGTGTTTGCTTGCTTGCTATTGGTATTATCACAAATCCATGGGATTCTTGCTCTGGCTATTGGCTATATCCACACAAATTTAAAATACACCAAGGGTATTTTGCAAAACAGAAAGCCTAAAACACTTCTGTGCTGTGTACAGAGCACCTCATTCATTTAGGCCTTGAGAACCAGAACTTCTTTTGAAGGGAAAAGCTAGTCAGCTCACATGGTTTAAAGCTAACCACTAGCGTAAACTGTGCCCCCTCAGCCTCCACACTCTCTCTCCTCCCTGCTTCCCACTGGGATCTCTTCCCCTTTACTGGTTTTTGCATCCCTTTAATTCTGCTTCTCCACCCACCTCTTGCTTTGCTTCAGGAGCCTCACCAACACACAAGCCCTCACACACAGTGCCACAAGGGAGGTCCTGTTCCTGTCTGCAGGACTACATCTATTTTTGCATTTTCACTTCTCGATTTGCACATTATATCACAGTATGAGAGTGAAGCCCACTGTGTAATATAGGAATGGAGCAAAATGTACAATGGTTTTTATCAGCATAATATCAAAGAATTTTCATCAGTAATTGAAACTGAGTTACACTAGTCAAAGCAAAGGAATATAGTGTATTTCCTGAGGCAGTGTAGTTGTCTTTTTGCTGTGTATATTCACCAGGGGTGTAATTCAGCCCTCTGCAGACAAGAGAGCAAAAAGCCCATCAGCTTCTTCAAATCCACTCCGAGCTCCATTATAAAGAATTAAGTGGCACTTAAATGATACACAGGCTTTGTGCAGAGCTTTTGCAAAGAACTGAATTTCAGCTTTAGAATCTGTGCTGACACTACCTTGCATCTCCTAAGAAGGGCTGTGCCTCTTCACTTAAACTGGAGTTAATGGGAACTGACGTTGCTCAGCACATGGTACAATTGCTTTCCTGGGTAGTGCCATTTGAACTGGAGAACAAATAGACTCTCTCCAAGGGCTTTCCATGCAAACAGTTTCAAGGCATTGGATGCAAGCAGATATTATATCAACATAAAGACAAACTACCCACCAATGTGATCTTAAATGTTTTGTAAGACAGAGAAACTCGCAATCGGTTTCCACTTATTAGTAAAGAAAGTCTCCATTCATAATCAGTATAGTCTAATTTCAGATGGCTCAACTGAGTAGTGCTTCAGAACACCAGATTATTTTCTGCTAAATACTGCAACTAGATAAGCTTTTTAATAAGCCTCTCATCTGGTTTAATATTTTATATATATATATATTTCCTATGGAAAATCAGGTTTATTTTCTATATATTCTTTTCCCAAATTCACCCTGCATTCAGGGAATTATCAATTTCTGCATCTCTAGTCAATCTTTTAACTGAAAATTATCAACTGTGATAGCAAAAAACTGAGATGAGTCTTGTTCAGCAGCAGTAAATGCAAAAACAACCATCTAAAATATGGTAATTAAAACACTCAGATTGCTACAGTTTGTTGTCTTTTTAAACATTGGAGAATGAATTAGGAAATAAAAGTAAAAATAAAAGTCTTATTTTCACTGAATAAGAATATTGATTGGAACAGCATGTGGATACTGAGACTTGCTATTTCAGAATACATTATGCTTCTATGCATAAAAGGTGGTGTGCAAAGTGAATATTTATAAAGTACAATCAAAACCATGATGCATGAGCCTAAACAAAGTAAAAAAAAAACAAAACAAAAAACAAACAAACAAAAAAAAACCAAACTAAACCAAATCAAACCAAATAACCAAAAAAAAACTCTGCAAAAGACAGCTTAGTTGATGTTTATCAGTTAATTTCAGATGCCTGAAGTAGCAAAGAGAAGATTCATTGGAGTAGGGGCTAGGGAAAATTTCTCCCAAGCAGACCACAATATTTTGAAACATACTTCTTAAATGAAATCTTAGCTCACCTATACTTCTTACAGAATGATGTTCTTCTTCACATCATTTTTTTTCAGTGATAATTTGTAGCATTTAATGCAAGCTGTAACATAGTCATTGCAGAAAATATTTCCTCTTTGACTTTCATATATTATTTCACTTTTGTTTTCCAACTTTGAAGAAAGCTGATCTGCATAACAGATTCCCAAGGTTCAGAAATGCCTTTGGCTTCACCACTTTAAAAGTACATAGACAAACACATTCATCTTAGTGTACTTCTCTTGTCCTATTAACACTGAATAGGACCACATCTTTTATTATTATTCACCTCCAAATGATCCCAACTGGTTCCATCATGCCACTCACCTCCTAGCCTTTTTTTCTTCTTGTTATCTGATATTTTTCCTTTTTCCTTCTTCTATTTTCTTCAACTCTATCTTTTTGCTCTGACCATTTCCCTTCTCTGACTGATTCAGTACATATACACTATCTACCCACCAAAGATCTCCAAACTTCCTATGTTTAGCTGGTTTTACCTAGGACTGATAAATGCTGTACATTGTCCCCATTTTGCACAGAGGTTAATCATCTTGACCAAGGTCACACAAGAATTTGTGGCAGAGTTGGAAACAAAATCTCTGAATTCCTAGTGATCACTAGACTGGAGATCTTTCTGTATCCCTTCTTCCTTCAGAGAGAGAGTGTGCTTTAATATGTATATATGAAAAAATTAAACAACAATAAAAATATGCAAAGTAATACGCTTTTAAAACCATAAATCAGTTAAGTTGCAGCAGCAGGAAAGAGGCCATCAGAAAGACAAACTGAATCACAGTACTCTAAGACACTGCAATCATGAACTGTCTTTAGAGCAGCAATTTGACTGTAATAGTGTAAAAGCCCCAAATGTCAATCTATTTTACAACAAGGAAACATCACAAAGCTTGGATACCTTTTACAGCAGTCATTCTGCTTCCCTTAAAAAGAATTGAAGCACTGCTAATTCACAAAGAGTTAGATTGTCTCAATTATTTATAGGGCATCTAGACTGAAGACTATTTGGTTCTAAGAACAGCAATATAGCAATGTCTAGACACCTATTTTATCATTTAGCTCTTGCTGTCAAGACTGGGAGGGATGCTTGAGCTGAGGTTGAGAAATATATGGGAAAAAGTGATCTCCTGTGGGCTACAGAGAAGCTACAAATTGAGACCAGGTAACTAGATCATGAGTAAAAGATTGAATGACAGAGCAGAGGCTTTTCCTGCAGCTCATCCAATCATAGTTCCACTGAGGGATAAATCTTATTGCAACCCCTGTGCTGAGAAAATACTGTCAATGTTCACCTGTACCCCAAAAAAGAATGAAAATCTGTCTTTATCAGAAATGATGCAGATTGCACCTTGTACAACATGCATTTAGGAGGAGCAGGACAATACCTATGAAACAATCTCCAGATTATGCAGTCATCCATACTATCCCAAACAAAGACTCCCTAAGGGACACCACTGCCAATTACATAAGTGGTCCCCAGGAATTTAGCTGAATTACATGGCATAAGAAATTGTTGGATTAAACTGAGTGAATGCAGGAAGCTTAGTGAACCACTGAGGCAAAAAACTACTTAAAATACACTTTAAAAAAGTAAAACCAAATTTAAACTACTGTATTTAGCAAGGTATTTGTTCAATTTGTTCAATTTTTTCATGTATTTGTTCAATTTTATGACATAATGTTTTGCTGTATCTTCATAAGACTCTGTGAAATAAATATATACTGATGGTTTAAGAATAATTACACAAACAAAAAGTGAAGTATAATCCAGATTCTAGGAGCACTCTCATGAAATTCAACAGCTCTTATCTTTTTTCCTGTTTGTGTCTCCAAATAGAAGAATTTCCTCATTATGATACCCCAAACAATAAATAAATAAATGAACAATGAAAAGCATATGAGACTAAATGCAAAGGAACATGATACCTGAATTTTTGTAGTGTAGAAACTAGAATGTACTTTTCTAGTCTCTCTCTTTTCAGTTCTTTGAAAACCTTAATGCTATGTGACTCACTAATATAGTGATAGGTACCTTACATTAGCCTACATCCAGATGTTCAAATATTTGTATGAAAGAAGCATTATCCTAACATGGAAAGTGTCCTACAAATCAGCTTCAGTGTCAACTCATGCGTTTCCAGTATTCTGTTTCTAATTGCTCTCATTTGAGATTGTAATATATCTCTGCATTTATTCTCAACTCCTCAGCCTCTCATTGGCAAACACTACAATTGCTTACATGGAAAAGTAATGTGCAAATATAACACATATTTTCCAACTGCCTACACAGCAGTTGAACAGAAAAAGGAAAAAACCCTATTATCATTTACTAAATTTAACAGGGTCTCAACAAGCATCCTGACAGTTATAATAAATGATGAATACAGATAAAATTTAGATGTTGAGTTTTATTTAGGGACAATATATGTGCTTCCAGTCTTTCCAAAACTAGTGTTTTCTAACTAAATATTAAAATGTCAGTGCTTTGAATAGGCCTGGCCTACAACTTTACCCAGGATTTCAGCACTTGTCTGAGTATCCACAAATGTACATATTCAATGGTTTTTAATATATGAATGATGCTACTGCTTCATTGTCTGTGGGTAGTTAGCATTTGCTGTCTAATAAGAGATGCTAATGGAACACCTACCCCTAGAGAAAGCCTTTGTCAGGGCTCAGTGTCTTCTGTTTCTGTCCCCTGCTGTTCTGCTCTGCTGTATTCAATTAGTGTGCTGGAAGCAATGTAAAAATTACTGAAAATCTGATCAGTGATATGCCAGCAAAGAATCCTTCAGAGATCAGGTTTTCATCACATTTCACTTTGCTGCCAGCACATTGAAAACAGTAAATTTCACTGGAGAGGGAAAGCAGTTTCAGACCCAAAGAAGAGAATTTGAAGACAGCAGCAAAGAACAGACAACAAGGGTTAAAATGAGAAGTAGTGGGAGAACAGATACTAGGGGAAAAAAAAATTAAGCAAGAAAGCAAGGAAAAAGAGGACAAATCCCAGCTACATGTAGTAGCTGCTGAAGCTAATGGGCAAGGTCAAAAACTTGAGCAACTTGTTCAGTGGAGTCAATACGACAACGCAAGTAAGTGAAGGCAAAAGACTGGAACATTTTGGGTTTCCTTCTCTTAAGTACACCACTTTCAGTCCTCCTGATGCTATGAGCCCAGAAGTGTAGCAGAAGACCAGATTCACTGTGGTTAAAAGTCAAATGAGAACTGATCAGATACTCACTGCCATGCCTACGTTATGCAGAGAAGGCTGGGCAGCTGTGGAAGAGAGAAAAGGGCACTGAGAACTCTCCTAGCCATGAAACATGTGAGCATATGAAAGTAATGACTGAATACGCAGTGAAGCGAGAATTTTAAGGAGGAAGCCACAGTAATCGTTAAACTTGCTCTAGGTTACATAATAGAGAGTTTTCAGTGCCATGGAAAGAAGCTGTGAATAAAAGATTATGAGGCTGGAGTGGATGAAAGGTGGCAGGAAGGTTATAAATCAAACTCAAAAAAAGCATTTGAACACAGACTGAACCTCAGAGCATAAATACTCATGGGTAAGGGTAACAGAGTAACTGGACACTTCAACCTGTCTGCAGTTTCACATTGCACAGTATCTGATTTTGTGCTCACAAAACACACATTAAAATCATATCCAGGGATCAAGGTCCTTCTTGGGACTCTAGCTGTAGAGAGTTCATGTGTCCAGTCTTACTGGCTACCTTTAATGAACTCTGCACATGCTTAGTAAAGAAAATATAAAAAGAATGAAAAAGAAAAAAAGAAAAAGAAAACAAAGCACTTTCCACTTGACAATTGCTTTTGCATGGACAAAGCAATGATAATCAGAATGTGAAATTTCATGTGCCTGAAGACAGAAATCCATTAGTCTTTAATCTTTTGACGGCTATTTTTAGGAATTTTAGTTAATGTTCTTCATGTGTATTCAAAGGACAAGCATTTAGCTGAGTGGTTCTGCTGTGGTCTTCATTGCTTTTAGTACTTTCCAAGTCTGGTGTCAGCGTGTGTACTGCTGCTGTGACATGGTGGTGACATTTTATTGTGCACTGAAAGAGATAATAATTCAGCTGTTCTCAAGTACAATGGACTTTGTCAACAACCAGAGCAATGGGAAACTCTGCCCTCCTTTTGTCAAGTATGTACGAACAGAACATGGAAGCAAATTGAGTTGAAATGAGCTCGATGACCAGCATGGAAACAGACTAAGAAGCTGTTGCTGTGAGAACAATTAAAAGTATTAGAAAAGGGAACTCAGCAATGAAGCTGTACTTATCTTCTACTTGAAGTGCTTTCCCACTATTCAACATTCCAATCAGGATTGGCCACAAGGTGAAAAAGGGGGAAATGCTGCCTCTCCCAGGGCAGGCAATGCATGTGCTCCCATGCTACACCCACTGAGTTTGCAGGCAGGAATCCTGTCCCCTATCAAAAGCTGCACCATGGAGGTTGGTTGGGCCAAAGGACACAGTAGTAGCATACACAATATACTCTGACTTACTTTTCTAAACCATGAATTGTTAAAATTAGGTGCTGTAAGCATTTGTGGTTCTGCAGCAACTGCACCAATTGCTAAAAATCAGACCACCAGGCACAAAGCAGTTGATCAGGTCAGGACATTGAGAGTTAAAACTATTTTTTTGCATTGTACTCCTTTACAGAAAACATGATAGAGTAATATACATTTGGGGACAGAAAAAAAAAGTTTTTTGAAGGCCATATAATTTAGTTCAGCAATTTCTATAACAATTTCAACAATTTCTTGTTGACATAAAACATAACTTTTAGAAAGACATCCAATATTAACTTTCAGAGAATGTTCACATTTCTAAAAACTCTTAAGGCAGTTTATACAATTCAATGGCAAATGAAAAACTTCTCAGTTTTTGTAGATTTTAGTATTATTCTTATAGGCATATTTAACTCTCACAGGTGTATATTCATCTTCCTTTACTAAACTCCAAATGATTGAGTGGTCCACTGTCAGCTACAATAAAGCCATATCTCTAACAAAGCATTCTGTGTTCCTAAAGGTTAATTATCTAAATTTATGTGTCCTGCTCTTGCTTTTTTTTGTTTTGTTTTGTGAGCTTTGTGTTTGCTTGTTTGTTTGTTTTTTTTTGGGGGGGGTTGTTGTTTTTGTTTGGGTTTTTTATTTTATTTTATTTTTTATTTTGTTTTGTTTTTTACATTCAAATTTATCTTAAGGAAAATAAAACAAACTGAACATCAANGTGAGCTTTGTGTTTGCTTGTTTGTTTGTTTTTTTTTGGGGGGGGTTGTTGTTTTTGTTTGGGTTTTTTATTTTATTTTATTTTTTATTTTGTTTTGTTTTTTACATTCAAATTTATCTTAAGGAAAATAAAACAAACTGAACATCAACACTGGACACAAATAGAAGATAAAACCCCACAAATTTAAGTGGAATGGAAGCAAGTTAGAACTCCATCTGCAGGA
Source organism: Notiomystis cincta (assembly GCA_013398075.1). Lineage (NCBI taxonomy): Eukaryota > Metazoa > Chordata > Aves > Passeriformes > Notiomystidae > Notiomystis > Notiomystis cincta. Next base: position 83,726 of record VZRX01008241.1, read on the forward strand.
ATGGAATTGTTTTCTTTTGACAGTAACTGTCTGAAAAAAAGAGCTTTCTCAAGTGACTCTTACTCTGCAAGAGAAATGGAGAAACCTCATTGGAAATATCTACAGTTTGTAACAATACAAACAATATAAGTTCACAGTCCTGACTCAGACAAAACCTGCAATGGGTTTCATGAGGGTTCTTCTGAATAAAGCACTGCTTGACTGAGTCTGCAGCCTGGAAATAGCCCCTTGCAGATTAAAAAATAACAACTGCTAGTTCTCTATGCTTCTCTTAAGTACAATACTGAACTATTTAAGTGTTCATTTAGACTCAACATTTTAAACATACAAAAAAAAAATCTTAAAGTAATCTCTCCAGGGAAACTCCACAATTTTTAAATATTTTCACATAGCAAAATGGCCCTTTAAATTATCCCTGCATGCCTAATTATGCTATTAAGCATGTATGTATGTATTTATGCATCTATGGTATTAGGAATAAAAGTTGCTGTTACTACTTCACTGCAGTGTTTTACTGTGGTCAGCAGGATACCCTGTTTAACCACTGTAGTTGTATTGGAATAACAGAATAATTTGTATTAAAGTCTAGAATAATGTGCACAGTTTCTCCTGTTGAACTGACAAAGCACTTTCATAATTCCATAAGTGTAGAGCCTATTTACACATTTTTTTAAATTCCTTTATGTTCAAGAATGGAAATATGTATATATTGGTATATATTATACTTCTTATGGCATTATCAGCATATTGTGTATTCTAAAATAATCTTCAAATTTCTAAATTTTGGCTAGTGAAAAGGTAGATATTTTAGCTGCCTCTTACAGAGATTTCTGAGCTTACCAACTTAGAAATATGCACCAGATATTCAAAATATGGGAGAATAATTTAATGAAAACAGATAATGGTCTGATAGTATGGAGACTCAAAATTTCTACCATGTGCACAAGCAGACACTTCAGTTTTCTGAAAATTAATGCTTCAGAGCATTTGTGATAGAAGTATATTTAACACATATATACAAATTTGTTAGCAAATTCTACAGAAGCTTTGCTGTAATATGAATGCTGGGGGTTTTCTGTTGTTTGGGTTTTTGTTTTTTTTTTTTAAACAATTTTGTAGTGGATACTACAGCTTCAGTGCCCTGTTTATTACATGTATGGTCTTGACTACTTGAATCTATGCAACCCATTCAAAAACAGACTGCAAAATACCAAAGACCTTCTTTCAATTCCATTCCTGCTCAAGTTTTCTTTGAGGCAGTGCTCATCTGAATCATTGCCTGTTTCTTGCTTACAAAACATTCATATTCAAAGCACCATTAGCACAATAGCAATTAACAAAGAGCCTTTTATGCCAACGTGCTACAACTTCATCTCACACACCCTTTACAGGAAAAAGATCTTTTCTCTTCTTTCCAGTATCAGTGAAGCACTCATGCCATGTGAAAAGAATGCTCCCTTTCAGTGCAGAGGGGACATGACTGTGCCTTATGTGAATCTACTCTACGTACAACTGAGGGGAGGACAAGGTGACCTAAAAGATCTTTCTCATTTCTAACCCCTACGAAAGTTCATGGTAATGGGAATTGCATGTTAGCAACCAGATGCAGGATTTTGTGTGGAAATGATACAGTGCTTCCACAGGATGTTTTTTTCTTAACTTTTATCTGCTGTAAAGGGAAAACACTTTTAGGTTTATCACAAGTATGATCAACAAGAATGGACAGCAATTAGCCTTGAGTCATTCAGAGCAGTCGTTCCCAAAATATTGCTATTACTGAGCAGTAAATGGGAAGCAGGAAGAATCTGCAGCTATGTCACACCAGGAATTGGTGGGGTTTGCTGCCAATACTACATCAAGTTGCCACATTGGCACTAAGAAAAACACTGAGGTTTCCCATGAAGTAAGACTGTTTCTTTAGAGGCATACTGTGGATGTAATGATCATATTAATTAGAGAAGAAAAGAGAAAGTGGAAATGTTTTATACTTCCTCCTAATAATAATTACAATTTATAGGCAATTTCACAAGACAAAAGACTGAGTAACACAGGGTTGGTCCAGAAAAATAGACCACAAATACATTTGCAAAAACAGCATATAGGCAATATCATAGCATTTTACAGTAATGTAAAGATAGATATGAGACTCTTACTGCCCCAAAACATCTTCAATATCAGTCACAATATTTCCAATACCTGAACTACACAACCCTGTGACATGTTAATAAACTCAATCATTCAGGAACAGCTGTAACATTGTCTAGAATGTGTTACCCTGAGTTCCCACTAGCACAACACACACTCGTAAAACAAGAAACAAAAAAGAAACGACCCTTCAAAGGCTCTTGTGTGCCTTTATTTCACACTGAATAAGCAGGCACAGTACAGCCTGCTGCTAAGCTTTTCCCTACCAGTTGGTCAAAACATGGATAGACTCTTGGTTACAGCTCCTAATGTGTTGATCAACTGACCCAGAATAACAAAGGCTAAGGGTAAGCAACACAGAAATTACTATACTGGATCAGACCTGAATCGGTCTAGTCTAACATCCTGCCTCTGCAAGTAGCCAGAGGGGTGTGTGAGAACCCAGCACCAGCCAGATGCCTCTATTTCTGTATGTTCTAGCAAGAACTGTTCTAAGAAGAAATAATTTAATACACTCAGATTTGTGTCTCAGTTACTGCTTTGCAAGCTGTTGACTGAGGGGCAAAGGGTGGAAACTGTACATCTCAGAGGAACAATTAACTTTGTTCTTGATTCCCCGAGGTGTATGGTAAACCATAATACCATAAATTAATCCCAGGAGAATTTGCTATAATAGATCTAAATTGATAGCATTAAAAATGTTCATACATTTGTCTTTAAAAGTGCCTCTTTTTTTGTTTGTTTTTTTTTTTTAAAGGATTTTTTTATTGCCAGTTTGAGGGGAAAAAACACTCTAATTTTTTCCATTAAAATACAGAAAGCATTGCATATGCGTCACACATTAATCACAGAAAAATTAAGGACACAGAAAAACAAATATGATAAATCACACATTCTTTTGCCTGAGATATAATACAGCATCAGGCCTGTATACCTCATTAACTACTGTGTTTGCCATTAACACTTCACAAAAATGTGTGAACACATAGCTGTATCATGAAGCTGTTAAAAAAGAAAACTGTCTTTATTTTTTTCTGCTTCATCTTCCTCTATATATTAGATGAAAATCATCCATACTGCATACATTTCCTGGCTTAAAATACAAAAATTTTCTTTACAATGGAATCTGCAAGGCATTCCATTCACTGTAATACCTACAGCACATTATTTCCCCCTACACCCCAATATGAAATCTTTCCTAAATTAGCTTGACCTGCTAATACATTGTTCTGTTCCATTCAGCTTCTGACACAGCACTCAGCTGTGCTGGACCCAAGAGCCCCTTGGTAGGGTATGAGCAATGTGGCTCTCATTTACCATGTGCTCTCTCACTCCCCAGAACAAGAAGTATATGCAGTAAATGTTTTGTCCAGTATTTCGTTGCTTGTGTTTGTCTTAATGTGAATATATATAAAGGTTAGAGAAAGCAAGTCAATTAAACAAATCCTGGGCTTTGAGTGGAAAGTACTGAATCTTATCCTTAGTTCTTTGAAAAATTTATTTCAGTTGAAGTTAGGCCACAGGCTGCTTTCCTTAGCACAGCCACGTGCCAAATGAGGCTGCAGAATGCACTCTCATTCCTGCCCTCTCTTGTCAATAAATACATGTTTAATTATATTAACTTCAAGACACTTCTGTAAACATCTATACTCTCTTCCATAGCAGCTCTCAAAATAACTCTCAAATTAAGAAATCTCATTCATTTCCTGAAATTCCTAAATATACTCCATGTTTCAGATATCAGAAAGACTGCTCTATTTAGATTCATTGCTTCAGGAGAAAGATGACAACTGGTTTCATCAGGCTCTCTGGCACCCACCCTTAGTACTGGACAATTTTAAACAGAAACCAACATTTATTCTAAAGCAGAGTGTTAACATTTGGAACATGAAAAGAGAATATTAAAAAAAATTCGGAATGCTAACATCCAGCTTTGTACTGGATGTTACTTCAGTATCTTACCCACTTGGGGTGCTAGTGGTCTGCCTTATTCTTTAATAGAGAGGAACTTACTGGAGTTAAGGAACTCTCTCTATTTATTTTTTTCTGATTCTACAGACTAAAGTCTGTAAAAATGAAGAATTGTTTCTCTTTAGCAGAATTGCTGGCAATCACACTCATACCCTTTAGTATTTTCTTTCATTCTTACTGCTATAGTTCCATATATTTTTTGTGCAGTTCATGCATAGATCATGACAAATATTTATACATGAGTAGTATATTTATCCTAAGAAATCTGTAGCCTTTTCCTTGTCCCAACATCTTGACAGGGACAATACACATTAAATTAATGACAAGATGGCAGTTCTGTCATTTAAAACACCTCCCAAGCCTGCACTCCTTCATTCACCTTATGTGAACATGAAGAGCTCCTGCTTTTACACTGTCTGTGAAGCTGGAGTCTGGAACTGAGAACCTCCTCTAGGTACTCTAACTATACTGGCTGTGCTCCCTTAAGTTACAGCATAAAATGTAAATAAGATTTAACATCTTCTGGTGATGTAGGCACTAGCAAACAAATCAGCTTGTTTGTCTTGCAGAGATGTATGTTGCCAAAGATACATTTCATTGGAAGATTTTTTCAAAGGCTTCAGGATTATGCTTCAGTCAAACATGGTAAAACTAGCTGTGGCCTTAACTCATACAGTCAACTACATAAGTTACCTGTCATTATAAAACTGACTCATTAAAACAATGGGCCAGGAGTAACATTGAAAAAGAATTTTGAAAGATTATTGTTAAAATAATATAAAGAGAAATGCCTGGATATAGCAGTGGATAAAAATAAACCCTGGCTATGAAAAATTGCATATTTTTACCAACTCTGATTTAACATCAAAGGCTTAGCAGAAATGCAATTTTCAATGACTATCCCACAGTAAGAATCACTGAAGTATAATTCCAAACATTCTGACAAGAGTTTTCAAGTTCTCTGCTTTTATATCCCTTTTTATTTCTTTTAGCAAGTTACTAGAGCATGATGCAAATTAAATATCTATTATTACCAATATAAAGAGTATATGTGGGGTTTTTCTTCAAGTGGTATAAACCAGAATAATTACACTGAACAAAAGAAATCCATTTACATTAATACTAAATCTAGAACTGCTTGTATTTATTAAGCATTGAGATTTTTCATTCACTGAGATTTTATGTTTATACATACATGTGAGCACATCTTACAACTGACAAAATTGTAGCTGCTCTTGGAAATGAGAAAATTCAAAATCTGTGTTATTTGAGAGAAAATTAAAGCCTCTACTTCACATCTTAGCTGCAAGTTGTTCCTAATACAGCAAATAAAAGCAAGAAGAAGTCAACTTCATGCAAAACTGTAAATTATCTCAATCATTAAAATGTGTGAACTTAACTAGGTTAAGAAAGAAAAAACATATATTTGGAAATATAAAAGCAATACAAGTTGAATAAAAAAATCTGAAATTGGAAAACACAAGAGATGTTAATTTATTTTATGGATGATAGACTGTAAGACCAGCAAGATTCATTGTAATTCTATAGTCTGACCTCCTGTAAAATGTTACCCAGAGGAATTCTCTCCATTCATCACTCTACTCACCACAGCTAGCAGTAGGTCTCATAGAACTAGAGGACTGTTTTGGAAAACAAACAGAAAATTCTGAGTTTAAAATTTTCAAACTGCAACTTCAGTGACATATCCCAAAGGACATTGACAAATGCTTGTAGAAAAATATTGTGCTTGTTTTGCATTTTTTAAAGTCAAAGTTACAACATTGGTACCTTAAACTCTGTACTCCAGAATTAGGGATCGAAGAGGCCTCAGGAGATTTCTAGTTCTCTTAACCCTTAATCAATGTCTTGATTAGCACAAAATTCCTACACTTTCATCATCACCAAGACTGCTCTCTGAAATCTTTCAAATATTTCAATATCTTTATTAAATTTTTGAGCATAAGAACTGAGCATACTAATATATTAAAATCTGTCCTATGTCTCAAAAGTGCAACAATGGGTTTTCCTATATTCACCCAAGCTTTTCCAGACATTTGTCTGTAAGATATTCATCTTTATGAGCATTTTCCATCTTCCAAATATTTTATTGCAGTATATATACTGGATCTGGCTGGAGGTAATTTTCTTCATAGCAGTTGGCATGGTACTTCTCACTTGTTATGATAAATGTCTTGGTAACACACTAGTGATTTAGTTATTCCTGAGCAGTGCTGCACAGCACCAAGGCTTCCTCTGCTTTTCATTCTGCCCTCCCACAGAGAGCAGGCTGGGGATGGGCAAGAGGTGTGAGGGGACTCCCTTCCAACACGGCAGATTCTGTGATCCTGTGATTCTGGGACAGCTGATTCAAACTGACCACATGGATATTGCATAATGTCACTCCCATCAGTAAAAAGCATGGGGTAGGTTTTCTAAGGTAGACATGCTGGCTGGGTTTGGTCTGCTTGGAGGAGGTGGTGTGCAACTACCTTTGCACTGCTCCCTCCCTCTTGCTATCACTTTAATTGTCTTTGTCTTGACTCTCAGTATTTTCTTACTTTTTTTCTTACTTTTGCTCTTGTCTCTCCTATTTGGTTGCAGGGACTGGGAGTGGGGGTCAGTAAGCAAGCAGATGGTGAGTGTTTAATTACTGGTTGTGATTAACCCAATACAGTCTATTGAAAGATACAGTTCACATGGTTACACACACTCTACCATCTGACAACGCCCCTGAAACTTAAGTGGATTATTCCCAGTCTTGGCCTTTGGAGCATTTTGGGAAAAGCTGATCTGGGTAGACTTTACAGCAATCTATTCTGCCTACTTTCTGGAGCACCTCATGGTCAGAACTGACTTCCTAGAGCTGCTTGAGTTCATAGAGGCATAAGCCTCCAGGGCAGTGCACCAGATCCCACACAGCTTTCTTCCCATATAATTTTTCCATCTCATTATGACTTCACATATGGTTTATCTTTTCAGGGGCAGGATGTAGTAAAAATCGTACAAGAACGAGCCCAACACTGTGTGATGCTGCATAGGAAAAGCACTCCATGTGCAGCCACAATTAGAGCCACAGCTATAAGAAGTGCCCATGATGATCACTAAGAATAGAGCAACCTCACACCTTCCAGCACTTAGGTTCTACAAATGCTTTGCTTAGCTTCTATAAATTCCAGTCTTGGGCTCTTGCCCTGACATTGTAGGTTGAGAGCTGAAATGGGGGTTTCCCAGGCAACTCAAATCTGTCTAGCAACCACCCATGTAAGCACTCATTACAAGGTCATCACAGTGTGTTTGCTATTTCCCATGGCATCATCTTGTTCCTTGGCAGCTATGGAAGACAGATGCCCATGGTGCCTGCTCAACCTTGGCTCCTGGTGCCAGCCACCAGAAGCCAGCTGGACCTGCAACCCAACTTTTGACAGCCAGCAGCACTGTCCAATGCTGATACAACAGCCAGCAGAGAAAAGGGAACAGAAGAGGTCCCTATTTGGTCCATACATTAGATATCCTATGGACCTGCTGCCCCGTGCTGCCTGCTCAGACCTGTCTGGGTCGGCCAGCAGACACAGGTAAACTACAGCCCCAATCATGTATCCACAGAGGCATGTCAGGGAGAGCTTGATGCATCCAGGGGATCTAGTGGAGGGGAAAGTTCTGGAAAGACAGTGTTGAAATGGAAGCAATGGCATTTGGGATATTTGTCACTCTTAAAAGCTTTCCTATGCAGAATGCAGTGACTGGGGTCACCTTAAGGCCTTGCAGTAGGAATGCAAATAGCTACTTTAGCACATAGTGCCACCACAGGGGTCACATAAAGTTATCTAACACAGCAGGATGGGTAAAGCCATTAGAACTACTGTAGCCATTGATGCTTTTTTTACCTCCTTTTAGTTTGTGAATCATTCACAAACACCAAAAGTGACCTTCCATTTTCTCCCAAGTAAAGAACAAAGAATATTAAGCACCAGAGATGAAAAGAGCCACTAAAAATACAGATGTTTGATGAGATCCTCAATTTACATTTACTTCTTAGGATCTGCTAATTATTAATATAAATAATATAAATAATATAATTATTATATGGCATGATTATTTTTAATTGTACATTGTTCTTGCTTGTCTCCAATTTTTGTGTTCATAGAGGAAGTGCATTATATTAACACTAGTACAATTATTACATAAAAATGTAATTGATTTCAGAAAAAAAAAAAATAGGTTGGGAGCAGTATACTAGCTGAAAACCTGCAAATTAAACTAGCCCAAGAGATCTGCAAATTGAACTCACCTCATCATCTTAATTTTGATACGCAGATTGAAGTAAATATGCTTCCCCACATCTTTACAGAATAATCTTCATGTTTAAGACTAATGAATTTCAGAAACGCTGTATAAGGGCCCCTCAGAATAGTGAGTATCACAAGTGATCTTTTGACATGTTAGAGGTACAGGCATTGTTTCACCTGGGATTACCTTTTCACCTATTGTAATTAAGTATCTAAATTAAATACTAGACATTCCAATGTTTGTCCCAAGCTGCCACTAGGTTATTGAGCAAAAATAACCAAGCTCAATCCCCATTCCCATGAATTCTTTGAATCTGTCCCTGGTCATTTTCCATACTTCCTAGACCATACAAAATACCATACTGATATTGAGAGAAGATTCTTTACCTGGGTATTCTTTAATCTAAGAAAGAAGGTATTTACTACTACTACTGCTTTCAAATTAAACTACTCCATTGCTGCTTTAATAAAGTATTTCATTGCTATCACCTTCATCTAATATAATGTTTTCTTTTTACATAATTCTAGACTTAAAAAAGAATAAGTTTTTTAATGTAAAGGATTGCTATAGTTATAACAGATACACTGAGAGAGACGTTTATTCAGTAGCTGAGACAGCATTTATGGTGAAAGCATAATTTGTTGAGGAAAAAAATAACAAAATCCAAAGTAAATATTGTTTGATCAGATTAAGTAGCCAAATACCATTGTTTACATACCCACAAAGGAAACTATTTTATCTGTCATTCATTGCTTGATACATGCAAGCAATATAATTTAAAGAAACAAACACAAACACAAAAAATTGTCTTCCATCTCACTTAACAGGTGCCTTAAATAGCAGATTCTATAAACAATAAAAAACTGTCTTAGATACGCTCAAACAAACCATTCTGCAATTTTCTCAAGCAGCCTCTGAAAAGATACCTTTGAGAAAATCTCAGATTACCAAAAGGATTTGTTTTTATTATTGTTCAATATAATTTTACTTTCAAATTAGGCACATAGTCCTCTTTAAAACTAGTGAAGTAATAATTTATTTCATCACCTGACATCAAAACAAAGCTCTGGGGAAGCTTTTAAGAAAAGATACATAATCTTTAGCAGAGCAGGCTCATACCAGTTCGGAAAACAAAACTCTAATAAGAAAACAAAGGAAAACCACCAAAACTCAGGTTCATTTGTAGAAAATCTACTTCCAATTAAATAATTTTCAACTTCTTTGGATTTAAAAAATTAATTAAAAGTTTAAAATGGTGCTAATAATTTGGAATAGATTAAAAATTAAAACCGTTTACCTACTGCATGGCACTGATGTATTGCTGAAATACTGATACTGATTTAGATAAAAAAGAATGTGTTTCTACATTTGAGGCAGTTATCAGGATCCTCTTCCCACTGACTGCTGAAGACTCTTTACCACTTATGAATTACACTGGCATTCCAGTAGTTTTACTTCACTCACAGTTCCTTTAAGAGGATTGAACAGTAAAGTAATATTCTAGAATGCACTTCAGTATTTGTCTTACAGTACTTCATAGGACTTCATCTCCACATAGCCGCAGCTACCTACACTCAAATCAATGCTTTGACTTTTGATCAATTTAGAAAGTAAATCAGACCAAAAAAGTGCCATTTGACTTGGGTAATAGTGTTGTACAGTCACAGTGTGACTCCAGGATTTCATGACCTGCACAGCTTCCACTTTGGTTTTAACTTAAAGGGAGCTTTGATACAAAAAAGCTCCAAATGTGCTCTGTTCCACCTACTTGAAGTGATACCACAGCTAGTATCAACAGAGAAGCTTAACCTAAATTCCTCCTAGTTTAAAGAAATCTGAGTGTCAATACATCGCTTTTAATGGGAACTTTCTGCTCTATGGGACCCAGATCAACCAGATCCTTGAAGGAGAATTACCTTTGCCTCCCTTGCCTTCTTGAAGTAAATCCATCAAATGATACTTTACTTTTATTCCCTACAGGTATGTTTTACTAGAATAATAAAAACCCCAGGAAAAACAAAACAAAAAACAAAACAAGCCCCAAAACCACAAAATCAACCAAAAACCTCTTAAAACACAAAAGCCTGAACTGCTGGGTGAAACTTGAGATGCTTGTAAATAAATCTATCCCTGTTCACTGTTCTTAGACTAAAGTGATCTTTCTTCTAGCTCTCCTTTTCAGTGTAATAACTTCAGTGAGTTTTTACCTTGACAGGCTGGAGAGATCGGCTGACAGGAGCCTCATGAAGCTTAACAAAAGGGAAGTGCAAAGCTCTGCACCTGGGGAAAAACAAACCCATCCCAAGTAAATGCTGAGGGATACCCAGATGGAGAACAGCTTGGTAGAAAAGAATCTGAAGGTGCTGATAGATAACAATCTGACCATGAGCCAGCAATGTATCCTTGCAGCCAAGAGACCTAATGGTATCCTGGGCTACTTAGGAGGAGGAGTGCATATTCTGCCAACCATATCTTAACCTAGCAGTGGAAAAAGCAGATCCTTTTCTCTGTATATTTACATGTCAATAACACAGATAAAATCATGACAAAATCTCAGAGACTATAGAACTAGCATAATTATCATCACTTCATTGCAATAGTGCAAATTACACTACTACAATAAACCAATATGTACAGTATTTCAGTGCAGCATGATCCGAAGGAAGCCTCATTTCCAGCAGTGGGAGATACAGATTTAATATTTAGTCTTTTTCTCCCAAAGGAAATGTCAACTTTCCTGCCTTAATTCTCTTTGGCACGAAACATTCACTGGAAATACACCTGGTTCAACAGAGAATGTTACAATTAGATACTGAATTCTGCTCTAAAATAAGCAGCTCAATTTAAATACTGAATGTCTCTTCATATTTTTTGTATCATTTTTAATTATAATAATACATGCAATTACTAGTATGCAGTAGTTTTCAGCTTCAGAATGCCATAGCCAAAATTAGATCATAATAAAATATTTCTTTAGAACTTTTTTTAATTTCAATAAAAGGTTCTCTTTCACTCCTTTTTAATGTGAATGTTCATTTTAAATGCATCCAATTTAAACACTATAGCACTTTGACAGTGCATTACAATAAAACATAAAACTGACAGAATTAATTAATGAACAGTAATTACTGTAATTTACAGTAATTCTGTCTGACAGCATCTAATTACCAACAGAGAATCTCTATGACTATAAAGGTAAGCATTTTATTGCTTCTCATGTTTTAATGGGGAAATTGAGGCAAAAATGTTAATTAAGCCCAGAATACTGAAAAATTAGATGTCCAGAATTTAGTCTGGTATGTATCTGTGGTAGATTTAAAGCTTCTCTTTTTTTATCAGAATAGCTCATTAGTCTCTAGATTCTCCTATAGCTTCAGCATATTTTCAGAGAGCAAACAGTATGATTGAGAGGGGTAAGAAAATTTTCCAAATTATATATTTTGCTAGGGTTTTAATTTCTCACATGGGGCAAAAACCAAATATTTAAGTGGAACTATTAGATTTTAGATTAGTTTGGATGGATAATTTACCAGGAATTCAAGTATAGCAGGTTTCAGGCTTTTTAAAGAGATTTTTCCTTCTCTCAAAAACTCCTCAGGTCCCTGTCTGTGGTCCTAATCTCCAGCATCTCATTCCCCAGTCTCTTTAGAAGCCGGGGTTGCCCTGTCCCAGTTGCAGAATCCAGCACTTGCCTTTGTTCAGCTTCATCTGCTTGGTGATTGCCCAGCCCTCTGATCTGTCAAGGTCTCTCCACAGGGCCTCTCTGCCTTTGAGGGAGTCAACAGCTCCTCTCGACTTAGTGTCATCAGCAAATTTATGTGATATACCCTCAAGTTCTCTGCCCAAGCTGTTTATGAAGATTTTGAAGAGCACAGGAGGGAAGATGGAGCCCTGTAGAACCCCACTGGTTGACACTTCATCACTCTGATGTCATCACATTCAATACAACCCTTTTATGCCCAACCAGTGAACCACTTGCTCACCCATCACATGATGTGTTTATCCAGCTGCTGTGCACTGGACACGTTGGTCAGAAGGACCCTGTGACAGACAGCATGGAAGGCTTTACTGAAATCAAAAAAGTTGCTTAAGAGTCCTACTTTAAATCTCATGTTTTGCATTGTAAAAATATATCAACAAATAAAACAACCTTGAACTAATTCAAAATGGTTAACTGACTATAGAAAATGGCAAGAGAATTCTCTTCTTGACCTCATTTTCCCAGACAATGGGGATGTTCCCATTTCATTCAGGAACCAAATACGTGAGTGTGTGAGTGTGGTTGAGAACCAAGATCAAGCAGTTTATGATGATGAGTTCATCCTCTGCCCATTTGTTGCAACTTGTGGAAAAAAACCCAGCACAACAGAATGAGTGGTTCAGGCTGCTGTACTACTTGTATAATCATCCCACCTTCTTCTGCTCCTCTTCATCAGAATATAACTTATCCTTTCCTGTCACAGGTTCATCTTTCTATCCCAGAACGATTTCCCCACTATAATGGGAGTTTTCCCATATAATAAAACATTATCCCATACTTCTATCAAGACTACCGTGCCACTGAGTTATTGGCAATATGAAGTACATTACATTGACTGAAAGATGAATTGGTGTGTGTCCATAAAGTTACATAAATATTTTCAAACATGTAACAAAATATGCTTCTCACAGATATATTCCTTGGACACAGAAATGTCAAAGACAGAAAAATTTCTAAGGTTTCCATTTCCCCACCCAGGTACTTTTAGTGTCTGTGATGATACACATTCCTACACCACAGGCCAAGGCTGCAACTGGACTTCTCATTTCTCTGTTTACATAAAAGCCATGCCTTTCTCTGTTCTTTAAAATTATCAGAATGCAATGTAGCAAAAGTGCATTAAACAAACATGTTGGAAACATAGTAAAGACATAAATACTTCTGAACTGGAAAATGAATGGTTTTCAAAGCAACACTATATTTCATCGTGCTATGCAAATTGAGCCTGTCCCCTTGGAGTTCACTGTTTCTTGGTTTCCGTTAACACATGAATCTGCTTACCTTAACCAACGGCTGGAAAAAATGAATCACGTAGAACAAGACCTATGAGACTGCACTGAAGTCCTGCCTGTACCATTGCACACTGCTTAATTCATACATGCCATAAATAGCTAAACTGCCAGTATTTTTCTTAAAAGACACAGAAATTTGCATGTGTTATTAGAAATTCAAGAGTACAAATATTTCTTCTAACATTGCCAAATAATAGAGTCTATAAGGTCACCTTTCAATTTCTTTTCTCTTTTCCTCAGAAAAGGGTAGGAAGGCAATATAGAAAGCTCACTTTTCATTTTTCAATACATGATGCACAAACTCGCAGCATTAGCCCCAAGTTCTCTCTGACACTGAACAGACAAAACTGAAACAGTACAAGAAAATGTAACAGTTTCAATGGTCTCTAGGTTTGGGTATAAAAGACATCTGCCAAGCTTTCTCAGTAGCTTTGTAAAATTTACAGTTATAATCAGAGGTAATGAATGGATTACTTATAGTCTCTCCTGCATCTTTTTCCCCTTTTGGTTCACTGGCAGATGTACCACTTACACATGCTCATATTCAGACACGCCTGTAAGCCTAGGAAACTGCTGACATTCTTATTATTGACAATGTTTGCACTATGATAATGTACCTGAACACGTAAACAAAACAATGACAAAAAATGGCATCAAGATTTGGTTTGTGAATTATCCACTCACCTGCATGCACCTTTAGTGCAATCTCTTTCTTAGTCAAGTGCAAATTCTGCAGGATCTCCTTTTCATTAGAAAAAGAAGCAACCATTCTGGGCCTCTTTTGTAGCATCAGCCACCCAAACGTGAACAGAGTATAAATGGATATTGCTGTGACTCTGTAATGCTCACAAGAGCCAGCTCTATTGCCTCTGCCACTGTTCCTACCTTCCTCAAGCTGCAGAAGAATAAAACCTGACCTGAATTTTATCACGTTTAATTGAAGATACTCTCAGCATTGTGGACAATACAATCACCTAAGAAAAGGTTGATAAAGCAATCTGAAAGTCATGATTAGGCTGCTTGCACACCACAGGTATAATATTTTGTGCAAGAGGTACTTGGCTGTCAGCAGCCTAAGTACTTAACATGTTTGATGGGAGCCCCATCAGACCCTGTATAAATAAGACAGCAACAAAAGGAGACACCTTTGAAAAGTTTAACAGCTCCTGCAAATTACAGTGTTCTCTTGTATTACAATATTATTCCCTATTTTATCTATGCAGAAGGTCACTCCATTTCATGGGGGAATCTAATATTCCAAAATCTAATTTCAATCTGATTAAGAACAAGAAAATTCAAATACTGAAATGCTCATTTAAAAGAGACACATTTATTGGATATGAAAGCCCTGGAGCAGTTTGCATAGAAGTTCCAGGTTAGAAGGTCAGCTCCTGAAATGCTGTAGCCTCACAAAGCTCAGATTTCCATACTGATAATTTACCAGTATAATTTATTAGTGATATTTTGGCCAAATTGGACAATTTCTATGAAGCATTCCCGTTTAACTATTCACTATATTCCAGTGAAATTTTTCTTTTCCTTCTGACTTTTCTCTGCGTTCCTGAGCTACTCATTTTCTCCGAACTATGCTTCCATCACTCAGGAACCACTTCACTGCTTAAGGACAAAGCAGGCTGCCTGGAATGCCATATAACACTTAAACAAAGCAAGCCTGGTAGTGAGAAGCAATATATTCTGTTAGCCCTGTTGATCAAACTTATCTAGACAAGCTAGCAGACTTGAAACCTTTTCTTTGGGACAATACAGGACCATAAAAAAATACTCATTTGAATTCAACTTGGATTTACAGTAGAACTTCACTGTACCATTCTGCAAAGAGGTAGCAGCCTTGGAATGCAGTTCATGCAGACTTGCATTAGCTTCCTACCGTGGGAGCTGTGAAAGAGCTGCAGTGCAAATAAAACTCAGGGTTTTCTTTTTCTCACAATTGCAAGGATCGATTTCAAATCAGGACTACCTGTAAAATCAAGAACTTGAAAGCAAAGTAGCAATGTAAAGTGAATTCTAAGGCCTTCAGAAAACTTTTTTTTTTAATGTGTTTTTATAGGTTTAATAGAACACAGCATAAAGCTTTAAAGAATTTCTCGAAAATGCATTTCACGGTGATACAACAGAGCTGAATAACAAATCCAACACACTTACTGCTCAAAAATAACAGACATTTCCTCTAGTGAGGGATAGATATAATGTGGGGCAGCCCATGAATTTCATCTGGTAGCTTTCAATTTAAGTAAAAATATAAGGAATAAAGGGGAAAAAAAATCTTGGTCTACAAGCAACTTGCTAAAGCACAATGCTTCAAACCTGCGTTTTAGATGTCATTTCACTAACATTTTTATCCCCTGTAATCCATCAATATAATATGACACTTCAAAGCCAGACTCTAATCTTTTAAATTAATATTTTAAAAAAAGATTGCAAGTGTTTTTGTTTGATTCCTTGGAAATGCTTTTTATTTTAATGAATAAAAGGCAGACCTCAGGATGTGTGCTCATAATTTTATTGGTGTTCTGCTGATACAGCTTTCTTGACTTAAGAAAACCAAGATACCACAATTGCAGCTAGTTTATTTCTCTTATTATGTACCAGCTATCAGTAAACTTCAGATACAGTTTCTCTGGAATTAAAACTACCCCTAGTCAAGTCCCAATAGCACTGTTCATATGAATTAATTTTATTAAATTATAATTTAATTGGGAGCATTCTTAGCAGCATTATCAACTTATGTGATAGAAAACATAAAGTACAAGTGTTCACAAAACAGGCGACAGAAATGTTACCATTTTCAGATTTATGCTTGCTACATAAAATATTTTAAAATTATGAAATACATATTTGTTAGAAAGCAATGAATGTAGAGCATGAAAAATTCTTTATTCTGTGTTTTGTGGCAAGATTTGTACTTAGATGAATTTTGACAAGACTAGAAGTTCAAATTCCCCTGATAAAAGAAGGAAGTATTTGAATCCAGCTAAAGTAGCATCCTTGGGAGCACACAGAGGCTGTGCCTATATAAAAAAAGCCAGAAAGACTCAAAGGATCAAGGTTGCAGAGTAAGACAGTGCTGAGAACCCAGTGTTAACCAAATATGGATTTGTGGGGTTTACCCTGGACTAGATCTATCCTGCCTCAACATTCTTAACAATTATACTAAATGCCATCAGACAAAATATCTTCTAGCTGAGTTTCATCCAAAAAGAATTTAGTTTGCAAGTTCTCAGACAGGTCTGTAATGTAATGTAAAACATGGTAAAAATGGGAGATTGGCTCTGAAAATGCTTTCATCCACGATGCATCTCATCTGTGATTTTGGATGCAAATACTTGAAGAATATCTTGATGCTATGACCCTTGCCTGTATTCTGTGATAGGAAGAACAAACCATGGGAGATGTAAGTCTTCCAGACACACTGGATATCTTTAAAATGCCTTTTCACTCCAGTGGGTGAGAATTAGAGACCTCACCTGTCCCTACATGCTCCCCTCTGTCATTTTTGTCAGCAAGGCAGCTGAGTCTCATAGAGTACAATTGGTAGATGTTTTTAATATACTGCAGTGCCCTAAAAACTAGAGAATAGTGCCTTCTCTTTTGATATCAATTCAAAACCTATCAGGCTGAAGAAGACTCTGAATCTGTGCTACTTAGATCAGTGCTGCAATTACTGTTAGCTGAAAGGTGGGTGAGGACTGCCACTGCTTTATTTTGCAGTCCTGATATTTTTGGCTTATTCAGTATTGAGATGAGATTATTGTGTAGCTAGGGAATGTTATAGCTCTAAATAACCAATCATGATTTATTTCTTTTCTACTCTTGGTTCATTAGTTGCAGCCATATCTTTTCCCACTAAAAGTCCCTTTAAATTGTTTCTAATTTGTTCATACAGTTTCACCACTAACTGTGAGGGAAAGAGGAAAGATTTTCACACCTCCAATTGAGTGCTACATCAGCTTGTCTTAACAAATGGCCAAAAATAAATCAATTGTAGTTTGCTCTACCTAAAGAGACAAATCATTCTAATCAAAGTGGTGATTTAACAGACTACAAGCTAGTGAGCTGCTTGGTTTGTTTTTTCTTTCATTAGACTAACTAAAGATTTTGTTCCTTTAATCTTTATTCATTATGTGACAGAATCCTATGTGGCATCAGTCTAAATACCAACTTACTCCTTACTTGTTCAGTAAGTTCTTGTTTAACAAAAACTAGAATACTGCCCATTGGACTTATAAGCCTTCTAAGTGATGCAACAACTTAGTGTAAAAAAAAACAAACAAACCTATCATGTTTTTTTTTTTTTAAATAAAGGACTACAGAATAGACAGGGCCACTCTAAAGAAGTGGTATTCAGTGGTGTTCCACAGTAGTTCTAAGAAATACCCCAAACACATGCATTTGGGTTTTTAACAACACTGAAATAAAATAAATGGATAGCAGATTTTTTTTTATTAAAAAAATGCTCTGAACCATTTTCATTGACCAAAGTCACAACCTTTCAATATTTATATAATCATTTAAGTTAAATTAAAGCATTGAGAAATTTTCAGTACAAATTTATACGACAGGAAGGTAATTCTGAAGGAGAGGATGCTTTCCTATTGGAAATGGACTTATCTATATGCTGGCTATTGTATGGACTGCCATTATTTGATAGGTATTAGATTATTTTTGATTACACAACTTAGAATGTTCTTACCAAAAATTGTTTCTTTGCAATTTTTAAATGTATTTTTTTGCATCTTAATTGTATTTGTTATAGCTTAAAGAATAGCTAAGATTATATCATATCAAAAGTAAATAGATAATACAGCCTCAATAGTTTTCAAAGATAATTAATTTGAAAGTTGGAAGAACGCTTCTTCACACAGCTGAAGTTGTTGGATAATTTAGGATCTTTTGTGAAAATCAGGCACATTTTCACCTGAAAATGAAGATATTCTAGTGTGGATAATAGACAAATCTACAAAGACTAATTTTTAGATTACTAATCACCTTTAGCCTTTTGTGATAACTATTAATGATAAAAGTTCATAATTAACAATTTTTTAATTAAATAAAAGTAAAAGCATAATGAGATGCCAAGCTTACTACATATGCTGTAAGGATCTATCACAAACATATTTTAACTTCTTTTTCCTAGGTTTCATGAACATTTTCCAAAGCAGTGAGCAGAAGTATTCCTTGTTTTTTGGTCTGTTTTTGATAAAGAGCCTTCCAAGACAACAGTAAAATGTCTGGTTACTTAAGTGAGTAAAGGATTTTACTCAGAAAGTAAATGAAAAGCAAATCCACAATGTCTTAAAATGTCACACTTAAAATGAAATTAACTGCTGTCTCATGCCAGTGTTCAGTATGAGAGTATGCTATTGTTATTAGATACAACAAATTCTTATTTCAAGCTATTGCCCATTACATCATTTGGAAAATGTATCCTCAAAAATCAAGACAAAAAGTAACTCATCTTCTGAAATCACAAACACTAAAGGAAAAGAAGTTCAAGGAAACAGCAGTAATGTGAAAACTTAATGGGCTGCATTCCCTGGAAACACCACTCTAGGGCAGTTTTCTACAAAAATTAATTCAGCCCATTTCTTTATGTTTCATGACTTCTATTGAAACATGATAAGAATGACAAAGAAGGAAAAAAAATAATGTCTCTAATGTGAGACAAACAACAGTAACAAGGAGATTTTAAACTGTATTTATGTACAAGTAAGAAATGCTTTCACTTGAGCCTCCATCCTGCAAAATTTACGTTTGAACATCCTGGTAGTTTCACTAATGCCAGTGAATCACAAATGTTTTCAAAACTAGAGACTGGAACCTTGTCTATACCATAAGATATTTTTGCTATATTGAAAAAAAATCAATCTTTTAATCAGTGTTTCTTCTATAGCATGTTTTTACCCATCTAGCACACAGTACAAGCTAGAGGCTGCTCTGACTGGCATAAATTCTATCAGTGAAAACCAGACATGTACATAGAACTTTGTCTGCAGTGTCAGCTGAAGAATAGAAAGCATATCCCTAACTCAATTATGCTAGAAAAGCACAAGTACACTTGGACTTATTTCTACATGTTTAACATTACACAAATATTTAAAAAGGACAATGTATATCCCCAGAGGGAAAAACAAAACAAAACAAAACAAAACCAACAAA
>VZRX01008241.1:104348-115162 GCA_013398075.1 Notiomystis cincta
CAAAAACCACACAATTTTGTCTATATTAAGAAAGAAAAATATCCTTGGTTTGTTTCTGGGCAATTTCTAATAGATCTGTGCTCCTCAACAGGCAGCTGATAATGGCTTCAGATGTTATAATTCTCTGAGATGTTCTTCAGTGAAAAAAAAACACATAAGCAAACAAAGAAACAAAAAATAACCTACAAAAAATATTAGCAGACTAAAGGGTTTGGCAGCAAAATTCTCTAAAGTTACTAAACATGCTTCCTTTCCTTCATGATCTCCCTACATATTAATGAACTCTGAGTAGTGCTGTTTTATGACACAGGATAGCAGCTTCATTACAAAGGAAAATTTTCCTTACAGTTTGCTGTTAATATTGAAATCCAAAAGAAAGAAAAGTGGCACAAGGTAGTGAAACAAGTCGGCATAGGAAGGATTGAGATTGGCAACAGAGACCAGGTGGACATGTAACCACAGCAGAATATTGCCTCAGAAAACTCAAGAACCCTTCTACTGGCAGATAACCTGAAACAACTAAGAAATGCATGTATTTCTAGGGGCTGATACTAGTAACCTAAGACTTTCACCAGTCAGTTTGTAGGAAAGATTGATTAAATTATTTGCAATATCTAGGAAACTTGTAGCACTAGCAGGAAAATCACCCAGTATCCTTTTTTACTGCCTTTGCCTTGAGGGTACTTTCCCCTGACGCAACCCACCTGAAATCCCTTGCTTTTCATCAAATCCTTAACACAGAAAAAGTGTGGTATAGACCCCATGGGTTCTTCCATCATTTTAACTCATGTGAAGACCACATTCTTTTTATAGACCATGTCTTTTATAGAGAGCAGGGAAGAGGTTTGTGGGAAAGGTAATATGTGTTGGCAGCCATCATCTCTTAAATGATGCGCTCATTACGTTTCTTGACATTAGAATATTTGATTCATAACCCTGGCATTTCATATTGTTTTAGGGTCTCTGAAAAAATCATTAAAGAAAACAAGATTCAGGCATTTTCAGTAGCTTACCTTCATTGAAAATGGAAGAGCCTCAGTTGACTTCTGAACTCATGCATTTTGAAATGCATGATGGGTTTGAGAACTCCACATAGTTAGTGTCAAAGCATAATGGTTATGAAAATTATTTTAAAACTTTGCTTTTGGTCTCTGAAGGAATCTTAATCAAGTAAACATAATTAATAACTATCAAAAATACTGATTTTTTAAAAATACTATTACACATATTAGTAATTAGAAATAATCACCTATTGTTTTTCTCCAGCAAGTAATCCTAAATTGTGACTGCATCTTAATTAAACTGATCTACCTGTGCCTCTCACTCAAAATATAAACTATAACCTACTTTTGGTCTAGTTTAAAAATACATTAATTCATCTCAAAATAAGACATGTTTTTCATGTCAATAGCAAACCATCAGTTGTGGACAATGATGCTTAGAAATGATGGAAAGATCTGCCTAAGTGAGTATGTGTGCCAGTAGGCTCAGGCAGGCCATTCCTAATACCTTGGGAGGACTCATCAACATCATGCCTCTAATGTGACCATCCCTTCAGAATGAATTGGCAGCCACACAAGGCAGCAGCTCACCTCCAGTACACACAAGGCCTCCTCCAGAGCTGATGACCAAGTGGCCATGGGCAGTCAAAGCCAGGAAATCAGTGGTTATTACAGACCAACATGAGTAGGACATCAAGGAAAATAATCATAGCCTTAGATCATTACAAAATAAGTGCAAATTTGATGGGATAGGCATTTTTGTCTCACCATGCCCTTCAAAAATAAGAGAAGTAAAAAATTAAAAATAGGGCAAGCATTGGATCAGGTGCAGAGGACTTGGGGAGAGTCACCAAAGAAAGAGAGAGAAACAAAAGTGCCAAGGAAATAAGAGCGGAACAAGACTGTGGCTGCTGGGGAGTGACTGAGTGGATTTCATTCAAATTCATGTATGGGTGATTCAATGGCAGGAGAATAACACTCCTCACTACATGAGAGGTTCATGATAAGAGAATACAGGGAAGAGAACAGAGGGCACCGTGTACCCTCTTTGTAACACAGAGCACCTTAACGTTACAGAAGTGCATGTATTGTGGGAACAATCAAAGAGGGATTGAAGATCTACCCTATTTCAATTGATCTAGATCTGTCCTTAGCAAAACTAAACTATCTCTTTTGTAAAGTAAAGAGCAAGTCAAAGATTTGACTTATGTTAAGTAAATAATTTCATAAGACAAAGACTATCAAATACTACCAAATTCTCTGCAGAAAAAGAAGTGATTTGCTTTCAAAATTACTGCTTATTGGGTGAATTGACTATGCAGTCTTTGACTAGATTATGAATATACAAATGTGGACTTCACACACTGTAAGACAGAGTTCACATCTTCATATTCAATAACACAGAGTATCTTCACATTTACATGTAAAAATGGAGGGATGCTAACTCTGCCCCAGCTGCTGAATTTTTATATGTATGAAATTTGATCCATAATCATTGTGACTAATCAAAAGATATGTTTAACTTTTTGTAGTCTCCAATCAGGTGATTAATTCTTCCTTCTATTTATCTGAATTGGAAGGTTTTGTCCATCCTCTCAGGGACATGACACTTTTCAATGGATGAAATTAGTGATGTAGCTCCCATGAACCATGACTATCGGTATGCAATTTCAGAGGGACAGAAAACCAAAGCATATACTGTGAATCTTAACCGTGTCACAATGTGGCAGTGAAACCGCACAGTAGGACTCTGTTGCTGTGAATAAAGAAGGCAAGACTATCCTTACACTGAGGTGAGCATGGAGTCTTCTTCCAAGTTATACTTTGTTTCATAATGAACAAAAATCTCACTTCTCATATCTTATTATAATCCCTCAGACCTTGACCAAAACCAGACAGCAATTGCCATTAGTAACAGTAATCCTAACAGGTGTATAACCCTCATCAGTGAAGAAGATACGATTCACCCCAGTCAGAATCAGGGAAATCAGAAATGCCTGTTCTTTCACCAGGCTTGGGACAACTGCTCAGCTCCCACTGAGCAACACTGACACAAAGATATTTTTTCTGATGACAAATTTCTTCATGCCATTCTGCAAAGGACTTCTTAACTGATGATGTTAATTTTGCTTTCAAATCATGTTAGTTTTCCAATTCCTAGATTAAAATGGCCATTTACAGACAGTATCATTTTGACTGAAACCAGCTACAAAGGTGGTGTATTAATTAGGCTGTGCTTTCCAGAAACAATCTAATGAAAAAGTAGATTTATTTAGATAGGCCTATTTTGAGTATTTTGCCATAAAATACCATGTGGAAGTCAGGCTGCATTCAAAATTGAGACAATTATGAGCGATTTCAAACAATAATGGTTTTAAACAATAAAGAGAATGAACTGTGTACAGCTTTAGATATAGCCACTTATAATTTTTTAAGGTAAATTGAATTTTATATATCCTGATATAAATTGTTAGTATAAGAAATTAATCTCTAAAATCTCCTTGTAAGAGATAAGAATGCTCTGTAATTTGTGTACCATCTGATATGAGTATGCATGAATACATACTTAAGGTAGAGCAGCTTCTCTGGCAATAGTTTTTCAGTAATATTTTATGTATAGCAAAGTTCCTTTATGTTTCATATTATAAATGTAATTATATTTCCAAGCTAGGGTTTATCAGGTTCCCATTGCTCTGATATGAAAGAAATTTTGACAGAATTCTTGTCCAGCTTAGAAATATATTAAAATAAATCAGGCTCTAAGTAATTTAAAAAGTTCATTTAAACAGACGCAGGAAATTCAGTTTTTTGTCTATACCAAACTGGTTGCTTATTATTTCTTTTTAAATCGTGTGTATACAAATATTGATTCTTTTTATTTTTATTGCTATTTTATAGAACATTCTAGGGAAAAAAAATCTTGGAGAATTTTTCCATTGGTATCATGTATAATAAGAATTCCATGTACAAGTGACTCATTTAGAACATGAACTGGTTGATTGAATAAGAAAATTGTTACTTTCTCATGACAAATATATAGCTTAGTCAGGAAAATCAGTCCAGTAGACATACAAAGTTTTTATATTACACATTTTAAAACTGAGTCAAATGCTGAGCCAAACAATGTTCCTGAACAAAAGGAATCACATACTGTTGATGGCTGAGGTATTTAAAAGATGTATAGGTGTGGCATTTAGGGGCATGGTTTAATGGTGGACTTGCCAGTGTTCAGTTAATGGATGGACTTGATAATCTTAAAGATCTTTCCCAAAAAACTTGATTCCATGATTCTGATTCTATAAACTATTCCAGTGTGAATTAGATTCTTTACTCAACAAAAGACATGTGACCACTGATAAAGTGCTTTATAACACTTACTAATGTATCTGAACATTTATCTGGATACAAGAGAGTAATTTTTTTTAGTTTAATCCCTTGCTAAAAATCCCTTGCATCCCTCTGCCTAGCCTTTGCCTCTCTGCTAAAACAGCCAAAAGAAGTTCAGATTTGCATTATCAGAAATGGGTCTTACGATGTCTTTTAGTGTAGGATCCAGTGTCCCCAGTATAATCAGTGGAAGTGTAATCAATAGTCAGATAGTTCAAAGCCATTCAGCTCACCCTAAAGTAGACACTTAACACCAGGTACAAATTTCTCCTTGTATTCTATTGACGAGAGTAGAGTTTGCCTCACTTTTCACTCAAAAGCATCCTGCGCTGTCTGAAACAGCACAGGGGGTTCTGCTTACCCTCCCTCTGACCCTCTTAAAGGGCACAAGTCTTGCACATTTTATCTCATATCAGCCACAACAACTTCACTATTTTGAACATCTGGGTATCGTGGTAAGAAATGCCCATGAGTGCATAACTAAGTCAAATGCTAGATTTCCATCAATGGTAATTGAAAGTTAGACGCTTGCTGACAGTACTGGAATTTAAATACTTTAGTACAGTTATTTTTTGACTGAGAGCTGAGACCTACCCTTGTTTTCTCTATCCATTGAACTGACCTTTCATTCTTTCATATCTGTTCATGTGGATGCATTTTGAGACTTATACATGATAACTTGAATTTGAACAGAAGCTGACAACTTACAAAAAGCTCCATGAGTGGTAATAATCTTTTAAAGTCAGAGACTTTAGGCACTATATTGCTTTTTAAAACCATTGAAGAATCTTCTTCAAGTGCAATAAAATAATATAGAAACGCATAGAATAAGCAAGCATAAAAAACACAAACCAAAACCAGACAGACAAAACACATGGAAAGACAATAGCACTTCAAGTATTCTGAACCCATCAACAAAAATAGAGTTCACTGTCATATGAAATAAAATCAAGGCTCATACTTACCGAAAACAAATTTATTGGTCAAATGAGATGGTGATAACATCATTCCTGATAAGAAACAAAGTGAAAGCCATCTTCCTGAGAGGCTTTCTAACTGAATGTGAGGGCTGTGACATAAAGAAAGTATAAAAAGAAACTCATGCCTTGAAATAATGCAAAAAAGTTGAAGAGTAGGGGGTAGAAGGGATGTGTTCATTACAAGTATTCCTACCTGGTATTTGGGAAACTAGAGACCACAGGTATTTTCCCATTTTTTTCTTTAAATCTTCAGCACTGCATGCTGAAAGTGACCTACATCACTCTCCATACAGTACATCAAATAACCCATTACTTAACAAATCAGTGAAGCACCTCCACTAAATGAAAGGGACCTATAGCTTTAATCCCACTTCAATTAATTTTGTTCTTCTCAGAAGGCAGATCTTAATTTATATCAATTTGTGGTAATCTTTACAAGAAAATTCTACTTCACTTACACATGCTGTTTGACAGCAAAATGAATTTCTCAGGCATGTGGATACCCTATGACGGTTCCAATAAAAATTGCCCCTAGTAACAATGAAAAAGCTGAACACTTTCTGTCTGCTTAAATGATTTCTTTGGTTAGACAGATGATGAAGTTTAATGATGTATGTTGTGAATTCTCTCCACTAACAAATACAAGTAACACTTTGATCAGTGGAAAGACCTCAAGGACATTTGGTACAGTCATTTAAAGTTTCCTGTACAGCTCTGTACAAATGCATTTTGTTACTGTATTCCGATATAGTATTATACATCTCCACAAAATGCGTTAAATATTTCTAATATTTCATCAAAACAGCATGTTATTTTTGCCAATGGGAAAATAAAGAAAAGGAATCTTTCAGGATAATGTTTTACAAATGGAACAAACTATATTGCATAATTAGGCACTATACTTATTTTTGGTGCCACAATTTTTTGAGAACTCATACTTCTCAAGCTAATTGATTATTTTTCAGAAGTCTTGTATCTGAGTGCAGTTTCTCAGGGTCAAAGTCCAGGTCTTCAAAGACAGTAAAATATATATCTCTTATGCATTTCCTTAAGTATAATGGGATTTAGAAGCTGAAGCAGAAATAAAAGGTATTATTTGTAGAGTTAAGTCTAAATCCATAACAAGAAGATTCCAATGGGATGCTCAGAAGTCCTGTTAAATTATTCCCTAATCCCTTAAAGATCTGAAGTCACAGAGAAGTCATATTTTTGCTGAATAACAAGTATGCAACAAATTCTTGATATGCCAAAAATGTCTGGTGATCAGATGCCAGGAGATCAGCTAGTTCATTTCTTCTGCACCTCAAAAGTTATCACACTTGAGGAAGTATATGCAAAAATAGATGCTGGAATAGTTTTGGCAGCAGGAACAGACTACCTGTGAACTTGTTTGTTAGCACATACACAACAGCCAAAGACTCCAGAGGAGGAAGAGTCAAAAAAAGAAGTAGGATGCCTGCTTTCAAGTTCATGTGCTAACATGAAGCAGAGCCTGGATCTAGACTATAAATGCCTTAGCATTCAAGCTGTAAGACATGCATCATCTCTATAGCCTTCTTTATTCAAATGACTATTTTAAAACTGATTATCAAGTGGAACATCTGCAGCAGAAAGGACTGGGACAGTCTTTCTCCAAAACAAATGCTTTCTGAAAACTGAGAAATTCCCTGGAGCCTTAGAGATTCAGGTTTGAAGTGTTGCTTCACCTCCGGCAGAACACTATTACAAAACATATGTTTGGCCATCAATGGGACACTAAAGTAACCACAGGGCTTCAATATATTATGCAGGTGAGGGAATGGGTTCTTATTTTCAAATTACCAGGGCTAATGACTGGATTGTCTTAAAAAAACAACAGACATCAAGGATCCCAACAAGTATGAGCAGAACTAGACACCTCATGACAACTGGTATTCAGGTAGAGTTAGAGTTGACTTAAACTCCAGACTACATATTGAAATCTGAGTTGAGACTCCTGTTCAGTAGGTCACTCACAGGTATCTAGTGCTTTCTGAAGTGCCATTAGGCACCTCCAGCTGGTGATCCAAAATGGCAAGTTTTCTGTCCAAACTGCAGGCCTCAGGCTGATGCTTTTGACACTGTAGAGCAGCTCAGGTGTGTTAGGTGGCTGTTGGGAGATAACCGAGCAGAACCTTTTGTTCATGCAATACAAAGAGTTTAGGGACCTATTCACCTGACCAAATAAAGGCATTTATTTTATGCTGAATGTCTGTCCAGATTTTGTTGACTACAGAACAGGCATTAAGATACCAAAATTTGAATAGGTTTATGAGAATATTGAACATTGCAAGATTTAGGTTCTGTGGCAGATTTATCCATGATATTATCTGCCTCTCCACAAAATGGTTGCCAAAAAATCAAATAAATGAAATGTTTCATAAAGCTGGAAAATCTCACTTCTGGTTTGCAATTCTGTGGTTGACATGAACTCTTAGAGTCATTAGTAAAAGTAATAGTTGGGAAGGGTTTTCTGCATGGTCTTTCTCACCAACTGTTAAGCAAAAGATACTTTCATAAAAATCAGCTTAGAGTTAAAGATTTCCAACTGAAGAAAAATATGCCAGTCCTGAAATTCTTTTTTTGTACCATTTTAGATTATTTCCCACTCTGTCACACTGTGAGCACATGAATAATTAATGTGGCAACAACAAATCCAAACATATGGATTTGTATGTTTTGTGTTGGTCTTTGTTAAAAGGATAACATTCTGTACAAACACAAACAAACCCTGCTGCCCTTCATTCTTCCCTCCCTCTGGGATTAGCATTGTACCAAGAGTAAAGTCAGACAGTTTACAAAGCTTTTTGCTGTATAAATACATAGATGTCTAAGTAAATGCTATCATTTTGCAGTAAAGTTTCATTTATACATAACCTTTTATTGATTTGTGGTCAATTAATTAAGCAGTGAGTATCTGACCTAAGTTTGGATAAAACACTACTAATGCAAATATGGATTTTGATGTAGATGAAGTTTTTTGGTTGGTTGTTTTTGTTTTTGTTTTTTTTTTTTAAATCATTCTCATAGACAATTTAAGAAGATATATCTCATTGAGTCAATATCAGTTCAAGAAATGACAATTCATTGCCTTTCTAATTTGTTGTTCAAGCAATTATTAGTTCAACTTTGAGAGAAATTTGTAAGGAAGATAGTAGGTATCATAATACTCATACTAAAGTGATGATATTTTATCAAGGCAATTAATGACAAGAGTATAAATTGTCTTGAATGCTACTCAGGATCCAGGAAGAAGTAACTTTTTGAAGTGAATAAGAAAAAATGAGCAATCATAAACAACCAAAAGACAAGAAAGTAACATTTTTTGAGCACAGTTCTCATGTGTGAAGTCCACTCTGGGGCTCAAATGTATTGGTAGTTAAAGCAGAGAGGCACCCAAGCAAATTATAGCTTTCTTGAGGACAAAAGGAGGGGGTGGAGGGAGTACCATGTGTTTAAAATTAGAAACTCTTCTCAAAGCTGATGATTACAGTTAAATATAAATGAGGGAATCCAGCCCATGACTGTCAAACAGAAACAGCTTCATAGCCCTAAGGGCCTTTCTAAAAACCATCTGAGTTCTACTCTGCTACAAGAAAGGTGATCAGTCACGCATCCCACAGTCATACAGGGGAAAAATACTTAATAAGAGTTGTAAGATATTTGACCCAAAAGATTTGATCTAATATTCTTTATATAATATAAAATTATCTTGCATGACTTCATCAGAAGTCCCTGAGGAGCTATTGCATAGTCACTGCTACTCTGTTTTGTTAACTGCCCATTTTTTCCTCAAATGAACCTTGTTGAAGATGCCTACTCATTTCAGCTTTCAGAAGGTCATTTCTGATTTTGAAATCATGGATGAAATACAAAAAAATAGTGATATTCTTTGTTTATGATTTACTCATTTCCCTGTTCACTAGTTCTTTTTCTTCCCTTCACTCACCCCTTTTACCCTTTGGCTCACACTCATTTTGTGCATGGATGCCTGAGGTGAAAAAACCCCAACTCATAGATGCTTTTTCTCTTTTAAAAAGTTAATGACAAAATAATAGTCCAGGATGAAGCTATATTGGAAACACAAAGTCTTTTTCTTTATCTGACAGATACAATCAGCCTGTCTTCTAATCAACAGCAAGATATCTAGCTAGAAATTCTGCCAACAATACTTCTTTTATTCAATGGAAAGTCATTCAGTCAATAGGAAATAGATGAGAAGGGAACTAAAATTTATCAGTCTTAAGTGATCTGAAAAAAATTGAACAAACAGTAGAAAAAAAAAAAAAAGCCAGGAAGTATATAGGCTTGTTTCCCTGCTTGTTTGCATGTTTTTCCTCTGGTTATATATTCTCCAGTATAAATGACTTCATGACCAATGCCTGAGATTCAAATTTATTCTTCTAAAAATCTACAGGAAATCACAAGTTATTGCTCTTTCAACTAAAACATCTGCCCTGCCATGGATTTATTTCATATTACATTCTTAATTAACTCATATGTGCATAAAATTTGAAGATGAAAAATATATTTCCTAATACAAGCAGGCATGGTTTTAATGTCTCAGATACCATTTATTTTTCTCTCAGATATGTTACAGCACAGAAAAAATCTGAGGGCTGCCTGAAAGACTATGTGTATTAAAACCAAATGTTTCTACAAGTAAGATCTAAAGTCATGAAGTAATAATAAAATCTCTGTTGTGCAATTATTTACCTACAAGAATTCTTGCTGGAAGTGACAAACTAAACAATGGTTAACATAAGAGTAGATATTCATTGCTTCTACCAGCTCTGCTGGCACACAATGTCTGGCAATTTTTTGTGGTTTTTGGTTTGGTTTGGTTTTGGTTGGTTGGGCTTTTTTGTTTTCCTAAAGACTGGACCCCTAAGAAAGCAGGGCAGTCTTATACATGATATACCAGCAGGTTTCTGAAAGACAAGAAACTGAGAAGGGCTTTTTTTTTCCTCTCAGATCTTCTGTAGTCACTATAATCATAGTTGATCTTTAGGTATTTATTTTTCAGGCAGAAATTATTTTTTTTAAGCTATCATTGATGCTTTAAAATTGCTAAAAGGTTTCCCCTCGTTTCCAGATTTTAATGGTTTTTAAAAACTCAGCTTCAGTTTAAACTGTCAGACCTCATTCTCAGCCCAAAAGTAATTCAAACAAAACGCAGATATGTCTTCCTGACACTCACTAATTTGACATGACAAGAGACACTGATTGGGAAGGGTGAAAACACATAATTAGCAGAGCTTCATAATGAAGAAACCACAGCACATTATGTGCACATAGCTCTATACTATTCAGCATCTCCCTCAACCCCTTAGTATCAGCCTGGCTAATAGGACAGTATCCTGGTTTAAAACCACATATACAATGCATCTACCCTATTTTCTTTCCAGAAAAAGAAAGAAAGAAAGAA
>VZRX01008242.1:0-40373 GCA_013398075.1 Notiomystis cincta
CAACCCCACTCTCACTGGACCCTCCCGGTTTTCTTTTCCCCTCGCTTTGTTTCCCTTGCACTCTCCGAGAAGCAGCACCGCGGGCAGGTTCATTTCTCCTTTAGGAGAAATGCCTTGGGCGGCAGAAATACAGCTGTTTCTTCGTCTCAAGTGACTAGTTCGGCTTCGTTGCCCTCCCTTTCTTTTTTTTCCCCGCAGAAAGGATTGTTCAGCATTGGAACAGGCTGCCCGAGGAGGCGGTGGGGCCACTGTCTGGGAGGCGTTCAAGGGCGGAGCGCACCTGGCACGGCCAGTGCCGTGTTCTGCTCCACACGGCGGGCACGGGCTGGCCCCGATCAGCTCGAGTCTTTCCGCCTGTGTGAAATCAGGGATGCGGCTCCCGGGGCAGCCTGACCCGCCCGGGCTGAGCGCGGAGCGGAGCCCCCGGCGAGAGCCCGGCCGGAGCCTCCGCGGTACCCCCGGAGGGAGCGGCTGTGGGGCCGGGAGCTGGAACCCGACCGAGGGCCGGGAGGAGGGACCGAGAGGCGGATCTGCCCGTGCCCGTGCCCGTGCCGTAACCACTGAGAGACCGGAGGAGGGACCTGGTGGAGGAACCGAGAGGCGGATCCCGAGGAAGGACCCGGAGGAGGGAGCTGCGCGGGGTTGAGCGGGGCCGGCGCGTCGAGGGAGCTGCCATGGAGGTGCTTGAAGTGAGGAGCCGGGCTGGGGCCGGGGCCGTGCCCGTGCCCGTGCCCGTGCCGTAACCACTGCGCCGCTCTGCCCTCACCGCCTGCCCTTCTCCCCCTCACAGGGAGCGCCTGTGGTCATCGCCGTGGCCGTGGTGGTGGCGTCCGCCCTGCTGCTGCTGCTGCTCCGAAGGCCGGCGCGGAGGCCGAGCGGCCCCGTCACGCTGCGGGACCCGCTCGCCAAGTACCCGCTGCGGCTGCTGGACAAGGAGGTGACCGGCCCTGGGGGCTCTGGGGGCTCTGGGGCATCGGCGGCCCGAGGGCAGGAGCTCCGCTGGCCTGGGGGCTCTTGGCCGCGGGCTCGGGCCGGCCGGAGCAGGGCACGGAGCCGCAGCCAGCCCGCGGTGCTCCCGGCGTGGGGCAGGGTGTGTGAAGCGCTGATTCCCTGGCTGCGGACTGCTGTTTGCCGGGGCTCTGCGTGGTTAAATCCTGGCGGTGCTTCGCTCTCGGTTCCTGTGCTGGGAGCGCCACGAGGAGCAGCCGGAGCTGCTGCGCGCCCTGTGTTGCCTGATCTTCGGCCACAAGCAATGGGGTGTTCCCGCTGGCCTTGGGCGTAGGGTTGTTTTCCTGATTTTATCTATGTAGGGGTTGTTCAGGCTAGCAAAAGTCACTGCTCGTGGAAGTAAGAGGCCAAAACCGCCTCTAAAACACCTTGATTTATTTCAACTTTATTTTTCAAAGCTGTTTCTGTGTCCTTTCCCAGTATTTGTCTTGCATGCTAACAAAGAGCAGGCTTACTAAAGCATGTTGTGTTGAGGAGACTTTGAAATTCAAAGTAGTGGTGATGTTGACCTCGTTTTACCTTTTTTTTTCCAGGAAATCAGTCACGATACTAAGAAATTCAGATTTGGACTACCTTCAACGAATCATATATTAGGATTACCTGTAGGTAAGTACTGGAAACAGTTATATTTCTGGTTTCTCACAGTTCTTGGGCTTCTGACTGTGAATTCAAGGCTCAGCAAAGCAAGGAGTTGAAAACTGCATCTGAATGCTGCTGTCTCGGAGAGAAATGCCAGGTTTCCCAAAGGGCTCTGTGTTTCTGATCTTTTGTGAGTGCTTTGCCCAGTTGTGTGGTGTAGGTTAGAAACGGAGCAGTGAAACTGAACTGAGCCTGAGGGAATTCATCACCAGTCAGGATAGAAGCAAGAGTGGTGTCTGTCAAAGCTTTTTAATATTTCTTGTTTGTATTCTACTTCCATCTGGTCCCCTCAGTCTATTGGCAATTGCCCTCATGGTTTTGGCAAATCCAGTCACACCTGTAAAGGAGAAAGGGGATAGATGCTGCTGCCTGGGAAGATGATTTTTCTGTTCATGCATTTACCTTCGAATTACACTTCCATGCAACTTTATCTGCTGTTCTGCAGCACGAATTTCAGCCTAGGTTTGGCCTTCTTTTCCTGTACCTTGGAACAACGATGGCAGTGAACCTTGGACCTTGAATCAAGGACAGCCTCTGCAGGGGAAAGTCTCTCTCTCTGATCTGCAGATGTGGCTCTGTTTGTTCTGCACTTTGGCAGTTCCCTGTGCTGTTTGACAAGTGTCAGGGTCATCCCACTCCATGCTGCCAGCATGTCCTTGCATGGTGGCTGTCTTTCTC
Source organism: Notiomystis cincta (assembly GCA_013398075.1). Lineage (NCBI taxonomy): Eukaryota > Metazoa > Chordata > Aves > Passeriformes > Notiomystidae > Notiomystis > Notiomystis cincta. The sequence continues at coordinate 2,326 of VZRX01008242.1, forward strand.
CAGACTCTCTTCTGACTTGCTGTGGGACAGAGTACTGGACCTGTCTGAATTAACTAGACAAATAATAACCAGCTGAGATGTGCTCTGCAGTGCTTGTGTTTATCCAGATTCATTCTTAAGAATTTAAGAATAAGATCCTTGTGCTGGTTTGAAAACAAACCACTGAGAGAGTCTAAGTCAGAAATACAATTTAATATAAAAAGAAAATAAATATTATGGGTATTATTTCCTGTGAGACTCCTGCTCTGTGCTGAAAAAAGAGAAGAAATTACATGTTTCATACAGCATTTATATGGCAAAGATTTTCTCTGTCACTGTAGAAGGTTACAATACCTGCCTTTCTCTCTTGCCCTCCAGGGATGAAAAAAATAATCAGATTGTAATGCTTTCTCCCCAGGACAACATGTTTACCTTTCTGCAAAAATCGATGGGAATCTGGTGATTCGAGCCTACACCCCAGTTTCCAGTGACGAGACAAAAGGTTATGTTGATTTAATCATTAAGGTAAATTTTGTCTTCTTTTAATACAGACAAGTTGCTGACTGGAAGGAGGGCAGGTACTTAATTTTAGTGAAAGGGTTTGTTTGGATTAAGTCATCAAGTTTCATCTTCTTTCATTCAAATTTCATTAAATTTCGTTTTCATCAGATCTCATCTTTTTCAAATAGGGTGACTGCATGGCAAACAACTCTTTTCACACTGCCCTTGAATAGTAAGTTGTATCCTGTGTGTCTGCTGCCTGGCACTGAGGGATGGCAGAGGTAGAGGGAGAAGAGAATCAGTTCCTTGGCTTTAGGAATTTCCCTAATACCTGTCATTGGGCAGTGCATGGATACTGATCTCTCTCCCTCAAGATGCCTGTGCTGCTGCTAATGCTTACTGCCAGCAGCTCTAAGCAGAAAACAAGTCAAACAAGGGAAATCCTTTAAGCTAGGGGATGCAGGATTATCTGATCCCAGGACTTCTGGCTTTCCTAATCCTTTTCTATGATAGAGTTTGTCCTTAGGCAAAAATCCAGGCTTTTTTTTTTTGGCATGCTCTGTTCTTCACGTTACAAGTGTGGTGAACTGTTCTGAACTGCTTAATGCTTCTTATGTGCCTTGAAAGCTGAAAAAGCTTTTGTATGGCTGGGTGGGAAAGTTTCAGAAGGAAAAGATGCAGCAATGCTGTTTTCAGAAGGAGCAGCTACAGAAATGGGGTGACATAAGGCAGTGGTGAAGTGAGGGCAGCAGCACATAATCTGCCTGCCACCATTCCTGTTATCCTGGCTGTTTGCAGGGAGCAAACAGCACATTTTACTTATTTTGGCTACTGCTTCTTGCAAGAGACAACTGAGAGCAAAGAATTGCCTCGATTTCTTTCTCAGGTGCTGAATTTCAGACCTGCAGGATTGTGTCCCACAGTTTGTAATGCTGTCTGCAGGAAGGTTAGTGCTTGGTAACGTGCAGGTGATTGTTCTTACAGGTCTACCACAAAAATGTGAACCCCAAGTTTCCAGAAGGTGGGAAGATGTCCCAGTATCTGGATAACATGAAGATTGGAGATACCATTGATTTCAGAGGGCCAAATGGGCTCCTTGTCTATAAGGGGACAGGTACTGTGACACAAAGGTGGGAGAGCACAAGGGAGGTATTGGTTATTTTAAGAGGTGTTCTATAAAACTTGACAACTGTGGAGAATATTTTTTTTTAAGTGAGAAAAACCACCTTTTCTAGGCTTGACCATGAGCCTGTCAGAGTTGATATGATGGGAAAGAGTACTTTGTGTAAGGAATAACTGGTGACTGTCTCACCCCTGGGACTATAAATCTGAAAAAATTGCTATTGCAGTATATGACTGAGAAGTCTGCACTGGCAACAATACCTCAGCTGTACATATGGAGGTGCTCCAGATGCTTCTTAAGCAAGTGAGATTGCAGCCTGCAATGCCCCCTGAGAATCTCAGTGCTGTTGCAGAATAATCAGCTGACTGAGCCAGCTCCATTTCATAATCAAACCAGGTCTGAGTTGACTGTGAGGAAACAACCTCAGACAAGTAATCCTCTTGTAGGATACAAGTGAAGGATTTTGCACTGATCTCAACTGAGAGGAGCTGTGCACTGAAGTCTCAGCTCAGAGTGCTCAGCACTTCTCTGGCTCCTGATCTCCTGTGATCAGCAATCTCCTGATGAATCTATCTCAGCAGAAGTGGGGGGTTTCCACAAGACTTGTCTTTATTAATTGGTCATCTGTAGTAATTTATTCCCGTGGAATTTGCATCCATGTTTGTTTGAAAGCTAATGTACCTATATGTTTTGAATATTTCTTCCAGGTACCTTTCTTATCAAGCCTAATAAGAAGTCAGAAGCAGAGAAAAAGTTTGCAAAGCACCTTGGGATGATAGCTGGAGGAACAGGTAAAACCAGTCCCTTCATATGGAGTGTGTAGACACTGAAAATGTCTTTATGGATATATGTGAGGACTGTCACTGTACCTCAGTAGCTGAATACTAACACCTGCATTTCTTTTCATTAATTTATTTTCCTGGTGGCAACACTGAGGCTTTCCAGTGGTTTGAGCTCAGTCCTGGCGAGCAGCAACCTGAGGGTTTGAATATTGATTTACCTTTTGGCCTCAGAGAACTCACTTCAGAGGTGAAAAAAAGTATTTTAAGAGAATGTCTTGAGGATAAAATTATATGATAGAGAATGCTGGAGAGAAAAGCCCTGCATACAAGAATTGTGGGTTTGGTTTGGTTTGGAACTGTTTGTCATAATAGAACCTTCCAATCCCTGCACTCGATGGGGATTAGAAATCCAGAGATGTGTAGCCCTGTGCAGACTAAGATCCCACTGAAGACAGGCAGTGTTCATGCTGAAACTGTAGCCCTAGAAAGAAATCCCCATTTTGTAACAATTTTGGTTTTTAACAGGAATAACTCCTATGTTGCAGCTGATCCGCCAGATCACAAATGATCCTAAGGACTCCACCAAGTGTTACCTCCTTTTTGCTAATCAGGTGAGTATTCTGACCCATCTCTTTGTTCTTCTTTAATGGCCCACTTGTTTTTGCTGGCCTCTGAGCTTTTTAAACAGATGGCACATGTTTCATACCCTTCCACACTCAGGTGTCTCCTCACAGTTTCACTGAATTCCTGTGTTAGGGAATAACTGTGACCAGATCCTGATCCCTCTTCTCACCTCAGTCCTTCACTGATTTCAAGGAAACAGGATTTATTTCCACTTAGCTGTTTGTACAGTTAACCTTCACCATGCTGGGCCAGGGACATACTTACCAGGGCCAGGGGCAAATCCAGCTCATTGTGGTTTTAGCCTGGATGAAAAAGTTGTTCTAATTGCCATCTTTAGGACTGTGTTTAAATGATTGCTAAGCCTCACTGTTTGTTGTTCTTAATCTCAATTTACAGAAGCCTGTAATGATAATAGCTATCATGGAAGAGGCAGAAAACAAAATTACTTTCTTGATTTGCATAATTTTTGTCATTGCATTTGTTGTGAATGGCAGATGAGCTCCCATCAGAGGGCTCCTGGGGTGGTTTGGAGCTAAGCTGCACTCTCATTTTGCAGACAGAAAATGATATATTGCTGAGAGCTGAGCTAGAAGACATTGCCAAGAAGCATCCTGAGCAGTTTGTGCTGTGGTACACACTGGACAGACCTCCAAAAGGTAGGGACACATGGAAATGCCTTTGCTCATCCCTGTGCAACAGTCAGAGCTTAACTCTTGCTCAGGGGGACATCAGAGTAATGTCAAGTGTTCTTGTCTTACACTCTGCAACTCCTCAGAAACAAATCTTACCCCACACCCTGTTTTAAAAAGGGAACTGAACCCCAGGTGGGCCTTAAAAAGTGGGAACTCATAATTAACCTCACTTTGCTCAGACATACTACTCAATGGATCTTTTCATGTATTTCAGTTTCTGGGAATTTTCATCAAAAGTCCAGCTCTGTTTTGGGCTATCTCCCAGATCAGGTTCTGTTAGCATTCTGTTGGCATTAGATTGTTTAATACCTGTAAACATTATGTGCACATCTTTGTTGTTGTCCCTGTGGAAGGGGATCCCTAGGTTTGAGCTGAGTAAGAAATTTAAATTTAAACCTGTCCTGGCTTGCAGTGATGATGCCATAACTTGATTCTTCAGCTACTTAATGAGGTTTGAAAAGGCTTCAGCCTGGACAGAGATCCAAAGTAATTGAACTAATTTCTTTGTTGCAGACTGGAAGTACAGCTCTGGCTTTGTCACTGCAGACATGATGAAAACCCACCTGCCTCCCCCTGGCAGTGAGACCCTCATTCTCATGTGTGGGCCACCACCCATGATTCAGTTTGCCTGTCAGCCCAACCTGGACAAGCTTGGCTATCCCAAGAGCAGTACATTTGCTTATTAACATTGATGTCACCTGAGACCTTTTTTGGAAGTACTGCATATTTTTCTACAGGAACAGTTGATGTGCAGATGTGTGTATGGATGTGGGTGTTTTAACCCCTTGATGTAATCTCTCTGGTTTATAACTTCATAATTACCTTGTGTTTTTAATACTAAGAAGTTGAGAAATCATCTTGAATTGTGTGGGAGTTACTTAGTCTGACTTCTGAAGTTAGTATCAAACATTCATTCTGAGGGAAAAAAAAATTAGGATGAGAGGTCTTCCACGTGTATTTGTGTTAAATCATTCCATGGTCAGCAGGAGAGAGAGGAACAGTCAGAATTTATTCATAACAGTCAAAAAATAAGCATTTATACCAGTGTTATGCTAATCAGATTTCTTACTACATCTATTTAAAAGAAAGGATCAATTGTTTTGTAGATTGACCATTCACAGCCAAGTTAGCACAAGACCACACTGAGTTGTAAATACAGCATTGGAAGCAACAGGAAATATTGTATTTGGAACAGCCCAGGGCTGCTGGAGCAGCCAGTCCCATCTGCAGTGCTGTAATAAGTCTGTTGGCTAATTGACCTGACAAAGTGTTTTAAGTGCCCGTGGTACCTGAGCTGGTCACTAGCACTGACTGCAGTGCCAGGCTGGTACATTTAATACCTTTTATTAAACATTAAACATTGGGAGTTTTGATGATGTGTCTGTTTATTTCTCATTCTTCTGAATTTTCCTTTTTTCCAGTTTTCAGTGACTGAAAAGAATTTGCCTCGATTTTACCATTTGGGACAGCAAAATCGTGTTTTTAGCTTCTTACAGTGCAAGGTCTGCCATGAGAGACTCTGAAGTGAGGGCCAGGACACATCACCTGTAAAAAGTGCCCCAGGTGCCTCTCAAAGAGCCCTTGCTGCACCCTCTGGCCAGCCCTGGAGTTTCCCTCTTTATTTGGGAGGGTTGTGGCTGGCAGTGCCCTGCCCTCAGGCTGTGTTAGGATGCAAAACAACAGCTCAGCCAGCAAGGAGAGAGTAATGCAAACCAGCCCTGCACAAAGTACTTTTCCTGACAATTAAGGGGATGTTTTTTTCCTGGCACTTGCCTGTTTACTAAGAGAGCTTGTTAATAGATCACAAATGCAGGAGCTGTACATCTAAACAGATGCCACAAGTAATTGCTGCTGTAAAGGTGACAGCTTTCACCTCAAAAAGTGAGGGCTGTATTTCCCTCTGATGCAGTCCCAGCACAACAGCAACAGATTTGTTTTGTCAGGTGTTCTAAAGAAGTAAATCTTTGTTTTATTCTGGTACTTGCCTGGTAGTCTGAGAGTTACAATTTCCTGCTGCAGTTGTTTTTGCCTTAGGTAAAGATTTGTGAACATGGCAGCTTATCCTAATAAAAGCAGGGGCTTGAGGGACAGTATTGTGTTCCATCCTTCCCATCCTACAGTGCACTGACCTAGAGAAAAAGAGGGCAGGGCAGGTGCCAGTGAGAGGGAGCAGGGATTGAAACCCTTTCTGAGGACCAGTCTGGCAAGACCACAGGAACAGTGAGTGAGCCACTGCTGCTTCACCAGCATGCAGCTGAATTTCCAGGGAGCTCTGATTAGCCCCCCGGTACAATAATTGTTAATGATTCCTGCACTACGAGTTAATTATAAAAATAAAAAATTACAAAAGGTCTTTCATGTAACAGTACATCAACATACCATGTCAAAGACAACTGAATGAAAGGACAAAACATTGCCAGTCTTGGCTCTCCAGACTCTGGATAGGAGTCCCACTCCTCTCCCAACACCTGTTTCCTATTACACCACGTGGAAAAACGGCACAGAGGAGAGTTACCTGTAACTGTGGCTACACTGACAACAGGAATTGCTACGTGGGAGGTGGCAGTGGCAGAAAAGAGGTAAAGCTTTCCTGTCCACAGCATCCAGCTGCTCCTGGCCACTCCTGACAGCTGAGAGGTTTGAGCAGTGCTTTGGTGTGCTCAACATCATCTCCAGTCTTCAAAGGTCGGTGTTAAAAACCTGCTGTCGTTCAGCATTTCATCCTGGCTTAGCAGGGTCTGAAAGAACAGGATGGGAGGGAGAGAGGGTGTTTGGTGAGAGGCCTGAACTGCAGTGAGAGCAGGCTCACGACAGAGGGGGTGAGAGCCACACACAGTCAAAGGGAATTTCCTCAATAGGGCTTTAAATAAACTTTGCTTGGAATTCTTGGAGATTTTGTGTGTGGCATGTAACTCGACTATATTACATAATTCCTTGTTATGTCCTTCAGTCTCTTATTTTTATTTTTTTTAATAAATTAGCTTTTGTGGAATGAGGAGGCAAAAATGAGGTGTTTTGTTTTGTTTTCCACAAAAAAAAGTTTTAGCTCATGTAAATTTTCCAAAGTTTGTACCTCATTCATAGCCTTTGCTGTGACTGAGGTGGTGGTTACCTGCAAAAATCTTTGAAGAATTGTTTTCATTTAAGGGAGTGAGTATCTGTCATTTTGTCAGAGAGACAGCAGTGTTCATGAAAACTTAGAGAGGCCTCAAGGAAGCTTAATTTCTAGAGCAATTAAAAGCAGGGGTTTTTTGTTGACTGCATGTCCCACCAGGCTGTAAAGAGAGACTTAACAAGAACAGAGACCCACTCACTCTTCATTACCACCAGCAAGGAGCAACTTTCAGGGAGTTCTAGCAGAAATGTGTTCTGCTACAACTCCTTTGTGGCTTTAAAACAAGAGTGGAAATGAGTACCTACCGTGAGGTGGGTTATGCCTTGGGAAAGAGCCCCTATTTGCATCACTGTGCCTTCTGAGTGCTCCATCTGTAAAAGCAGTCAGCAACGAGGTCAGGTCAGACACTATGTGCTATTTTATTCACTCTGCATGCAGCTTTGGGAGGGATCTGTGCCTGGACAAATGAAGTTTAAAAGCTCCTTATCAAAAATGCCTCAGTGCTGCAAGGTATTTGAAAATGCATTTAATGACAGGAAGAGTAGATTCTGATTAAGAAAGATGGATCTCATGAAACTTGGTCTCTAATTCACAGAAAAAAAAAAAAAGAAAAAGCTTAACTGATATTATCAACAAAAAGAAATATTTTCCAAATGGTCTGACACCACTTGTATTTCTGGTAGGCTTCTTTCACAGGCAAGAATTCCAAGTCCTTGACCCAGTCCTACCTCTTTTTACATAGAAAAATTACCAGTTCTAGGGCATTTTGATTTCCTGCGTGGACCACATGCTCAGAAGTCATGCTCGGCAGCCAGACCATGCTCCTGGAGAAAAATCCAGTATTTCTGTCATGCTCAAACACAGGGCAAAGTTCTTGGCTCAAAGCTAATGCATTCCCTCACAACTCTTAGCTGAGCAAGTGGACATCCATACTCACAGTCAGGGGTTGGGATTCTCCCTGTTCAGGAGCAGTGCATTGAAAAAGACCACGGTTAGCTGATGGAACACAAATGAGATGTTAGGTGCACCAAACCATGCAAATGAAAAAAATTACCTCCACAGTTAGTCTTTTCAATGCTGTGACCATTCTCTTATCAGGCTTAAACTGTGTTTATGCCACTGGAGAAAGGGCAGTTTGCTCCAGCTGCCTCTGTGTGGCTCTTGTGTGCTGGCAAAGTTCACACAAGGCTCCAGGAGAGTTCCATTTTTCAGGGTTTACATCCCTTTACACAACAGCACAGTTGAAATAAAATTTGATGCTTTTTAGTCTTCATCATTTGTCTGTATGCTGTCTAGACAGTTTCATTCACAAGTTCACTACTACATAACAAAAGTGAATTAACTATTGGTTTATTAATAATTTGTTCATTGCTGAGGCATTGTCTTCCCATATATTGTCTATGCAGAACTACTCCCCACTGTACACAATGAAAGAAAAATTCAGTTGGAGTCTCTGATTACTGTCTGTTAAAAAATACAACCCAGTTGTACTTTAATATAACTTGATAGCTTTGTACAAGTTCCTCCAAATGAATGATTACATTAAAAACCACCCATAAAGATAACGAAAAAAAAAATAGTGTGCCACACTAAGATTATGAAAGCTAAAAGTACAAAAGTCTTGTGTTTACTGCAACCACGGCCTTGACTGACAAAATACCTCCATCTTCACCATGTAAAGGTGTCAGAGTCCTGAAAAAGGGCTTGAGGATGGATGAGATTATTATGATGTTGATTAAAAAAAACAACAAACCAACATTCTTAGTCTGGAACTCTTTCCAGTGTCCATAGCCAATGCTTTTCTCAGTGAGTTCATGCGGGTGCAGCAAAGAGTTTGTTATAGGGGAACATTTGGTTATTTGCAAGCTTTGGAATGCATGGAGAGGATGAGATGAGCATGGCATCAGTCTGTCTGTCCCACCTGATCCAGTTCCCTGTCAGTGAAAGGACTAAGTCCCTTGTAGCCACCAGAGTTTTTCGAAGTACCATTCGTAGCAGCTGGGCTGGTATCCATGGGACAAATGTAATCTGTTGATTCATCAAACTTCTTTTTCCTTAAGTTTCCAAAATGTGAAAATCCAAGTTTCTTTGGCTAAAATAAGGAGTCAACACAAGGAGTTTTGAGTAAGACAAGGAGGGTGGTTCTTTAAACATTTTAAATCCTTACAGTAAAAATCATTTACTGGCCATTCAAATTATGTAGATGCTGAATTAAGTACATTAGTTTTCAGAGGGGGAGTTACAGCTGATGTTAAATGCATTCACATGGTGTTCCTTCTGAGAAAAGACAGAACAGATGGCCTGCTTCTTTCAGGAGCTGGTTTAAACAGACACAGTAAAAGCTTTGGTGTCTGGAATTAAGGGAAATTTTGGAGCACTCCTCCTATAATTCAGCTCTCCCTGCCCATGCCCATCCCTTATTTTCTGTGTAATTCCGAGCAGAGCAGTCTGAGGCTGAGACCTCTCCTGGACAGCAGTACCTACCCGAACCTTGGCAGTGGTGGTCAGAGGTGTGTATGCTGCTGACTCCACGATTTCTCTCTTCTCCTGCTGTGCCTCGGGCCCAATTAAGACGTTGAAGTTGGTGGTGAGGTGGCGGCGCAGGAGGGTCTTTTGGGGTGGGATATTCAGGAGCATGGCCAGCGCGTCGCCGTTGAAGCGAGGCTCGAGAATCTGGGGAGAGGGCAGGGTATTTACTTTTTATATTAATATTTGTAATAGTAAACTACTACCAGAGCTTGGCAGAGGATTTCTCACTAAGTATCTGTTCACATTAGACCTGTTATAGCTCACTCCTGATACTCACTGGGGTTTGAAGGGGAAATACCTGAAATGAGCCAAGAAAAAACACTGAGGCCAATCAGGCGAATATGTATTTATATTTATCATTGAACCATACTTTTTTTGGGTTAAACAAGTTTGCTTTCAGAATTTTCTGCTCTACGCAGAGTACAAACTGAATCTTAGTACAATTTCTACCATTTAATTTTTGCAAAAATTCTACAGCAGTAGAATCGTGGTATTTCAGAACCCTGACATCATTACTAAGCTGCAAAGAGTTCTGAATGTTTTGAGTTAAAAACACGTCATTGCTGACTGCTGGGATTTCAGGGTGGTTATTTAGCATGGCTCAGAGTTCTGGCAAACCACTCAAAGAAACACTCATCATGCCTTATCAATAAGCAACTTTCACCCAGCACTGCTCAGGTTTCCTTTTATGTGCTGCTGTCAAGCACTTGTGCACAGCTCAGCTTTGAGTACAAAAAGCACTTCAGCAGCTCCTTTTTATTCAGTTTTCCTTTGGAAAAGTAAGACGCTGGATCAGACAAAGAGGACGCCCGACCACCATCACCAGCTGGGTTTGCTCCTTTGTGCTCCAGCCACACCAGGTAAAACATGGTTTACATCACAGCCCCTTTTAATTTACAGTCCCTCTTTGCCAGGTGCAGAGTGCAGGGCTGAACTCTTACGATCAGGCCGCCGTGCACGCCGCTGCCCCGAAGGTTGGGTGCGTACTCCGCCAGGTCCACGGACCGCAGCCACTCCATCACCCTGTGGTTGGACCACTGCACCACGTCGCAAGGAGACACGCTGCTCTGTTGGGGTGACCACAGGAGGGGATGACAGCACAGCCTGCACTGCCTGAGGTGCACAGCACCCACCGCAGTTCAGGTAAAAACAGCCTCCCTCCCCAGGCAGCTGTTCTTCCCTGACTGGGGGATTGTTTCTGCTCAAGGCCCTTTTCAGACCTGGTCTAGCACTGATGGAACCCCTTGTGTTGCACCAAGAAGTGCAACAGTAGAGATTACGGGGATGAAAAGGGAGCATTTGGACAACAGTGTTATTGACAGTGTTTAATGCTAAGAAAAAACTGCGATGATCAGGTAAGGCAAAAACCTTACAGATTTTAAAAAGTGAGGTCAGGCAAAGACAAATCATTCCACATTGTTCTCTTGGGAGGTGAATTAACTTTTTTCTCACTATATCTCTAAAGAGAAATACATGAAATTTACTAATAAGTGGCAAAACTGCTGCTTTAGTTGCAATGATTCTCTTGTATCACTGTACACTGCTGACTTTGTATCTACTCTAGCTGGGAGCAGGTAACTCATGCTTGCTTAATTGATTTGTTTAAACATTCTTTTACCTCCTCAACTGGCCTCCTGCGCAGGCAGTGGGGGTTGAAGCCGTTGACGTGCAGCACGTGAATGGCACATTTAATACTCAGGTGATGCAGCTGGCTGGTGACTTTCAGGAAGAGAAGGTCATTCTGTCAAGGAGAGAGGCTTTGAGGTGGCACACAACACACACCAAAACAGATCCTTTCCCCAAGAAAAAGGATTTAAAATTTGCTGTGTGGTTTTGTATCAGGCTACAGTAACTGTGGTTTAACAGAAGTTTATACTTTAAAGAGGGTTGGGTTTTTGTGAAGGTGGAGGTTTGGGGGGTTCTGTTGTTGGTTTGTCGGGTCATTTTTAACATTGCACCATAGCAAGACCTGGCTAAAAAGTGAAGGCAGGAGTGTAGCCTGTTAAGGCAAATCCAGGCCTTAATTATCCAGACTTGGGCAGGAGAATGGGAGGAAAACACAGTGGCTGTGTGTGGTTCATGGTGGGCTGTGAATGTGGTCAGAGCTGTGAAAATCACTGGATTTTCTGCTGTTACTTTGCTGAGTATGTTTGCTAACTCTGTGTGGAGAACAACGTGCTCCAGAGGTTAGAACAGGTTGCTTTACTTTTAATCGTGGTGTGCTACATGATGTGGAAAGAAGAACTTTGCAGAAGTTAGCCCTAACAATATGACTTATTTTTATGGACCTTAGGAACAGATTCCTTGCACTAGGCAGCACACAGGAGTTATTACTGGCACTGTTTCTGTCTTGCAAAAATTCTTTAACTGCTCGCGTTCAGAGGAAAATTGTAAAATATGTTGTTTCTTCTGACATTAAATTAGGTCAAACCGAGGAAAAAGGATTGTGCTTACCACAGTTAAGTACTGCAACATCCTCCCATCTACTCTGGATTCGTGAAACTGGTCTTTGTACTGAGGTAAGCCAATGTCATCAAGCCATCCTGCAGTGTGAGAGCAATGGGGAACCAAATCCAGATCAGTGAGAATGAAGCCCTTGCCTCCTCTTGCCTGGCCTGGCTTCTCTTCAGTCATTCAGGTGGCTCATTCCACCTATTCCCCTTTCCTGAGGACAGCCTCTAGCCAGCAGCCTAAAAGCAATTCCCAGCAGCCAGCTTTGGCCACACCAGCCCTGGGATATTTGACACATAACCTGTGTGTGATGGAGCACATCTTGTGCAGCATAATGTAGCTCTGCCCAGCCTGAGCCCACCCATTTAATTCCCTGCAGTCTGGCAGAATTCCCCATGGAAGAGCACACCACGAGCTGCACATTTGGATATTGAGAACAATGCAAAAATCCTCAATTCTTCTGTGGTGAAACCTGGTGCTTTTTAAAAGATGTTTGAACAAGTATGGGGCAGCCCTTCCAGAGAGGTAGGAGAAATTCCTTCCCAAACAGTTCCAGGAGAATCCAAACACTCACGTGTCACCCAGATGTGATCCAGTTGTGCAGACTTCTCATCTTGTTTCGAATTTATAGCTTTAATGGCCAAAACTAGTTTCTTCCTGTGCAGTGGATGCTTTATTCCCATTTCCTGCAACAAAAACCATTAACAAAGAGTTTGCCCTGCCTCTGGCTCCTTTCCTCACGTGAGGTAACTACAGAAATTGATGCTATGGAGTTCAGAAAGGTAGACACCATGGTTTGGAGGGGCCTGGCTGGACAGAATCAACAGGTAGAGAGGAGCAGTGATTACCTTTTCCATGTCCTGAGGTGTGGCAGTTAAGAGCGTGTGGCCTGACGTCACCCACTGCCGGGCAAAAATCACGTACTGGCCCAGGCCAAAGTCCTCAAGCCAGTTACAGACTCTCTCAGTGCTCCACTGAGCAAATGGAGCATTGTGGTCACTGGAAAGCACAAGAAACATTGGGAAGATTAAAGGAAAGAAGGAATGTCCACGTTGGAAAGCTCACTGTGTGCCAGAGGCAGCACCGCAGCCGATCTGTTGGTGTGCTGCGTTCTGGGGTGCCCTAGGAGTTTGGCAGCCCAGCCACAACCTGGGATCAGCTGCAGGGCAGATAAGAATTTCCCATTTTCTGTTTGAAAAGAGGGAAGAGGGACTTGCTGAACCCTCACCAGATACTCCCACAGGAGGTAATAATTCATGCTGCTCTTTACCAGGGTGAAACTTTTGACTCCACTGAGCAGTGAGCGCAGCTGGAGGAGCGCAGGCAGGGCAGATTCTCAGGGCGACTTTGCTACAGGGAAACTCTTTCCAGCTCTTGTGGAATGCCCTGTGAACCCGAGCTTTGGGCAAAGTGTACTTCCCTGGAGGAGGGCTGGGTTGCTCAGCACATGCCAGGAGAGGAGGGGGCATTACCTCTTCTGGCCTTTGGCGTCCTTGGAGCGCGATAAGCGAGGTCCAGCTGTGGCGCGGAGCCCGCCCCGCCGGAACTCTGCCAGGCCCAGGTCGTCTGCGGGGAAGTTACCTGACTGAGTCCTTCGGATTCTTGCAAGACAAGAGTGCCACGACAGGACTGTTAGCTGCTGACACCACAGGGCTGCTCGCAGGGACACACAGCTAACAGCTCTGCTAATCCCCCTGGAGACCGCCAGCACCCGCTCCAGACCTGGCTGAAGGAGTGCTGGGAAATTCGGCCTGGGCCTGACTCTGGAGAGGGGAAAAAGAGCTCTGCGGAGCAGCTCCAACACTTTGATCCAATTAATAATCCAGGCTTGGAAATGGCTGCTGCTGCTGAAAGGGATCAAGTGGACACAGCACAACTGTGCCCAGGCTTTCTGTTTTCCCTCATTTTTTTGCCTGGTGTCTTTTGTAATGGACAGATTGCTACCATTTAATTTTTCATGGCTAATAAAACTGCTGGCATGCTAAATTAATAGCATTAAGATGAGAGCAGTGCCTCATTTCTTTCACCAACAATTTTTCCACCCCCCTGTGTACATAAGGACACACCCAGGCAATCCCAAAGCTGCTTTCTCTCCCCAAATTTTAGGTTATTCCTGCTACAGATAATTGTAGATTTTGCTGGGAATTGGATTCATTCTCAGCCAAAATGCTTTGAGAATGAATAATAAAAAAAATGACCTTACTTTCCCCAGATTTTCTTGATCCCTTTTGGACTCTTTCTGTTTTCTGGACACCATGGAGATTGTGCACCTGAATCCGTTCCCGAAGAAAGAGGTGAAAGGTCATCTGAGACCACTGTACCATCCATGTTCTCTGTTTCTCCTGGGTCAAGAACAGTATTATAGTCACATTTTATAGGAATTATGGATAAAGTTGTTGTCTGGGAGGCTGATGTTTAAATGTAGAACATGATTAAAAAAATACAGATACCTATAAAATTGTTCTTGTATTTAAAAAAAGGAAAAACATGCTCAGAAGGCGAAAAACCAGCTGTACATTTGATATAAAAAAAAAGAAAATAGTAAAACATTGGGCAAAATGATTTTGTTATTCCAGTCTTTTCTATTTAACTATGTTATTTGAATTCATTTAAGGTCTTCTTGCCTGCTCTTAATACCTCAACTCCTCCATCAAAATCAGTGGGAATTTCTGACTTTGGTGAAAACAGAATGAAACCAGGAATAAAAAGAAATCCCACGAGAATGCCATACAGCAGGAACTATTACTTCATTTCAGTACTGCACCTAAGGACTCCAATCTAGAGGGCCCAGCTGGGATTAGTATTTCATAGGGAAAGGGAGGGGGAAAGGAAAGAAACAAAGTAAGCAGCAAAACGGGTGTTAAAGTGCATCTTGTTCGGATACAGTACCTAGCACTGGTGCACTGACACTCCTGATGCGATCTTCAGTCATCCCAAGAAGCAGAAAGCCAGATGGAGAAGCAAAGAAGATACAAAACACCAGCAAAATAAAGTTACAGGAGGGCAAAGTAGTTAAGCTAAGCATTAAAAGCAGAAACAAAAAGAAAAGAAGCAGTTATGCTCGACGTGGAAGTGAATACGCATCAGTGTGCACATGCCCCAAGAACTCTGTACAGATCATCTTGAAGGGGTAGAGATGCTAATGGATCTGTTTGGGCTTTCCTAACTATTCTTGGAAAGTTTCAGCTCTTTAAGCCAAGACTACAGAGCTCTATGAAGCTTGCAGAGTATCTGAAATGAAGCAACGGCCGAGATTGCATCGAATTCCTCTGAAACGCGGAATTGGAGGTGGAATGAGTTCACTGCACTAGCAAGAAACAAACCAACCTGCAGGAAAAAATCCCCTTAATTTAGTGTATTCAAGAAGCCATTGCTTGTTTCTAGAAAAAGAACATTTTCCTTTACAAGCTCACCATCCTTGGATAATCCTGCAGTCAAAGACACAACAGCACAGCTCACGCATTACCTACGAAGTTGCCATCACAGAATGGCTCTTTCAAAGCCCCTAAAAACCCACAACCTATTGCAATCTCGAGACTGCAACATGCTTGCAGCTTTTGGGACCACGAGGCCTTAAAAGAAAACAGCCCTCACCAAAGATAAAACAGCATCCAAACAAAAAACCACTCCACTGTAACTTTTGAAGTGCAGGAAGACTTCAGAATCACAACGGATGCTCTTGTGCCTGAGCTCCCAAGTTCTTCAGCCCTAGAAAAATACCTGGTCCTGTGCCTCACTCTTAACACCTTTTTTGTCAACAAATCCGTGCTTGAGGTACCATTGAAAAGAAATTAACATAGAATTCCACAGGGCTGGGGTTGTGGAATGACAATATATTTGTAATTCCAGAATACACAGATGTTTTTCTGCCTGTAGTAAATTAAATTTTCACTAGTGGGCTCTCCAGAGCTAAGCAACCAATAGTGCTGATAGAGGCATTTTTACCCAAAATGTTCATGTTTCTGATAGTTGCCATTGTAAAGTTTCAAATGGTATTAACAGGAAAAAGAACCTTTAAACTCATCCTTCACTCTCCCGTGAGCCGTGGGAATATTTTGGGTATTTTTTAAAATAGTAAAAAAAATACAAATAAAAAAGGACATTCCCATAGTGAACCACAGCAGATTCCATCCCATGCTGTGTCCCAGTCCCTCAAGCAGTGGAGTTTCCCTCTGAGAGAGGCCCAGGTACCTACTCAGGCTCGGGGTGTTGTCATCGTTGTCACTCGTGCCACATCCGTCTGAGGAGTTATACATTCCCTGCTCTCCGTTCTGCAGGGCTCGGGGCAGCTTTCCTGGCAAGGTTTGGTACTTGCTGCCTTTCCCTGCTGGCTTGCTCTGTTGGTTTTTAGAAGAGGGAAAGGGAAAATAAACACAAAAGGGACTCGCTCGCAGCATCCCCAAGCAAAGCTGGGAAAAGCACGGCTCAAATGACTCCACTCCCTGCACCTCCCTGCTTGCAGATAACTCAATTTCAACCCATCAGCCAGCTGGCAGTTTTCTAGCTAAGACACAGCCCTGCCTTCCCTCATCTGCTCCTCCCACTTCAGCCACTCTCCATTGCTTTAAAATATATGTTAAATATTGCCTGGTTTTGTCATCAGGATTTTTTCAGGTGTCTCCATCTCCTCTGGGACCCTGGCACTATTTAATCATTTGATATTTTCAAGGTCAACTTTGATAAATGTGTTTAGTTACTTCTCAGATCCTTTTTTCTCCCCTGTTTCACCAGACTTACTCTGTTTCTGCCTCACAATTGTACCTCGCTGGAATTTAACCCAAAAGTATTTGCACACCTCAAATTTTCTCAAACATATTTCCCACCACCATTAATAAAAGTAAAAGAATCAACACCAAAGTTAGGGTACAGAAATTCAACTTTTGAAAGGAAGAAAATCTCTTTGCATAGACAGAATTGTAAATGTGAAGTTAAAAAAAAATAAAATTAAAGCTAAATTTTAGTAACCCTCTTCCAACAAAATTGTTTCAAAACATTGTCTGTGGTAGGGTGAGACATTAAAAATTCAGTGAGATAACCACTGCTTTATCCATTCTTATTCCAAGGCCTAGAGGATCTTTGGGTACAGCTGCAGGCCAGACTGCTCAGTTCCTCAGCTCCTGCTCCTTGTTGGCAACTGCAGAAGTGCAGCCTGACTTGTACCAAAAATATTGTGTGAGTAGAGAAATTGTATCTTACATCAGCAGTGCACATTCTGACACTGGCTGACCTCAGCTTCCTGTAACAAACTTCTAGATAAAAAGTAAAAACCAGAAGATTTCCCCTCTCTAATCTTTACCCTCTGTCTTGTTTGCCAGCACTGGAACAGTTTTTAAGAGAAATTGAGTATACAATGCAAACCCAGGCACACCATCACAGCACACCCCATCACAACAGAGAATTGTTAGGGAAGGTTGCAGTTATTATACCTCTTGCTCTACAACAGGCTGTGCTGGTTTTCCATCTACATACTACGGAGTTTCAGGGAGGGCAATTTCAAAGTTTTATGGAAAAAAGCAACAGACAAATGTTAGTATTAACATACATACATGGAACATCAAATGCAGTCTTATTGCTACAGAGATGCTGCTTAATGTATGGACAACATATTACAAGGACTCTGCAACTCATTTCAATCCAGTATTTAATACTAATTGTGTTTGCTCATCCCCACTCTATACAATTCCTGTTGAAATTCTGTTGTGATCAAAGGGATTTTCAGGTTTCTGGGTGGTCCCTTCAGACTTGCTTTGAGCTGGGCACTAAACAGCTGCTTCACACTTAGACCAATATGGAAACAACTGACATAAAATAACCCACAGAATCCTGTATGGACCCAGCTGAAATCCTACAGAGCTCTGACAGAAACCAGGGGATAAAAATTCCACTGTGGTTAGGTCAGGGACACCCATGTGGTTTATTATTTTATTGTTGCTGTTATTATTATTGCTGGAAGCAATGGGAATTTGAGCTTTGAGCAAGGCAGAATAACTCCAGCATAAATGTGTAGGTCCAGCCTTATCAGAGCATATCAGAGAGACAAATTCAGGCTTTTGATTTAAGACAAGAAAATAACAAAAACTATGAGAAAACCCTTCATGGAATGAAATGTTACTCCTGATTTATCACATGTATGACCACAATCAAAAGAGTGCAGCACAAATTTCTATTTTGGCCACTGTCATCTCCAGCAATTCAAGAAAAATATTATAATATTGAAAAAAATTAAGGAACAATCCTATTACTGCTTTCTGGTTTAACTGGCATTGCTGGGTGTAGGTAACCTGGTATTAATCCTAATCTGAGTACAGAAAACAACAACAGTCTCACAAAGCAGAATTACAAAAGTGCAGGAAAAAAACCAGTGTACATAATGACAAAACAAGACTGGACCACAATGCAACAAGACTTTGCAAACTGGGAAGTTTTATTGTGGAATGGAAAGAAAGCCTTTGAAGTGCTCCTGCTGCTTTCACTAAGGCAGCATCACTGCCATCTTCAGAAATGCCACTGGCACCAGAAAGCCAAGGGAACAACACTCACAGTTCCATGCAAACACCCAAAAATGCAAATATCCAGTCCCAGCATTTCAGGATTAGCTGCCTTGAAATTTTTAGGAGTAAAAAAAATATTTTAGAAACACCTCTAAACAAAATAATATTGCAGTTTGATAAAATGTCTTCTGATTATTTCTTGTATTTCACTTAAATATTTTTGTTTCTCTCAGGAGAAAAGCTGAATTTGAAGGTGTGTCAGGCAGCTTGGCAATGGGGTAGAAAAAAAACCTGAGCTGTTTTAGGGCTCCTTCCCCACACAGAGAGTAAGTGGTGGTTAAAGTTATTGTATGTGAAACAAAAAGAATATTTAGACTTGATCTCTGCCTTTTAGTTGTAACATTAAACACCAGAAGCTGTGATTAGAAATAAACCAACCTTTTCCAAGCATTCACTCTGCAAGTCTTCCATACTGCTTGACTTTTTTTTCTGTGGAACCCTTAAAAAAGCAACAGGCAGAACAGCAGCAGTTAAATACAAGAGGGGTGATTTGCACATCACCAGTGTCTCATGCAAGATCACATTAAATCTGCATAGAACAGAGAGATTTATTGACTTTATTATGGTTTTTAGTCTGAAAATTGTGGCATTGAAAAAGGCAGTAGGTGAAGTCAGAATCAGCCACAAGGCATCCTCTGCTCAGCAGTGAAAGGCAGCTTTAGCCTTGTGTCTGCAGATGAATTGGAAGCTCTTAATGAGCTTCTAAATGAGCACCAACTCTCTGTGAGCAATGTGCAACACTGAGGGATTTCAGGAAGGAAAACTGTTGTACATTTTGAGGGAAGTCACTCGTTCTTTACCTGTTTGTGATTTCCAAAGATTCTTCTCTAGGGGAGGTTAAATTGCTTGGAGGTCCTGGAATGCTTCCACTTGAAATAGAAATAAATGTTATGGTTTTCAGGACTATGGTGCATGTACCTTCTGATACATAAAAATGCAGATTTATTCCTATAATTTAAACCTTAAACAACCAAGCATTGCAAACCTCCATGACAAGCACAGCTTTCACGAGTGCTCAAAACTACAGCAAAGCCAAGAACAGTCAAGAGACAAGATGCCAACAGTTAAAACAGTCTCAATAATACAATTTACATAACCCACATGGAACACGAGAAAGAAAGGTCTTACCTGATTTCCATGGCTTTGTGTGGCACTGGAGGGAGCACAGCTGGTGGCAATTCTCCTGCAGGGGCCTGGGGAAGATACAAGAGTTTCAAGCTCTGGTGCCTGATGCTGAATCTACTGTGCCCATACCAAGAAATACAAAAATTCAGCCAGGGCTGAGCCCTCACCTTTCTTTTTGCTCACATTACAACAGAGAAACCAACAGCAAAAGCTCATCTATACAGCAGAACCTGCTTCTAAAACATCTGTACCTCTGTTTTCAGTAGTTCTCCTTGAGAGTTATTCAAAAGATTCCACTTTCTTAAAGCTGCCTCAAGTTCCTCTTCGCTACCACCAGAGACAGAAGAGCCTGAAAGGGAGAGAAACAGGCAAAGAAAAAACTTTCAGGGCCATCTCAGACAGTCTAAATTCTTTGGCCTCTGAATTCCCCTGCAGCCTTTCCCTGGTAGTTTCCCACCCTCTCTGCTCTCCCCCCTTCCTCTGGGCTCTGACTTCCCAGCAAGTCGATTTATATTGGAATAAAACATTTACCACTTCCAGCTGAGCTCTGCTTGAGCCCCTGAGCTGCTTATCAGGCAGCTTCTGAACCCCTTGCAATCCACATTTTGGGCAAGCTAAACTTGATGCCCTGTTCTTACTCCATCACAGCCCAGTGTGGATGACCTCAGTAGGTGCTCTAGGTCCTACCCAGGTTTGTATTTGGGGTTTTTATTTGTTTTACTATGCTGAGCATCACTGTGTTTTATTTAAACCCTAGGGAGTCTTAGTGCCAGTGCACATTTAACACCACCACACTCTCTGCTGTACCTGCTCAAGAACCCAGAGCATCATGGCTTGCTCCTTGCTATTTATTTATTTAATGAACATTCAGAGAGAGATTTACTCTCATTCCCTATTTTTGTGTGTGAAACATGAGTTCTCATTCTGCCATGCAAGGCCTAAAAATATTCTTATTGCTTGTTAATGTGGTGATGTGCATGGAACAAAACTGTCCTTTCAGAAGGTCAGGTTTCCCAGATTAAATTCAGTGCTGAAAATTATGGTGACAACTTAAAATGAGATTATCCTAAAACCCACTCCACTTCCTACAGTGTAAAATGAGAAATGGCATGAAGATTTCTTTTCCCCCCCAGATTCTGAATGTAAAAAGAGTATTGTGTTTTGTCTAGTCAGCTGTCAGGATCTTCCTTAGTGGAAGGGAAATGAGTTCTCCTTGGATCATTTTATGCTGTAGAACATGGCTAATGGTCACAGGTCCTAATGCTCACAGGAAACACCAGCTAAACCTAAAATAAAACCAGGAAATTATTCACCAGGGATTTTACCATGAGCTGCAATCATGATGTCTTTGACCCTCCTGTACTGGCTCAGCAGCAGGGTCAGCTCCTCTATCCGCCGGTCCTGTGGGAAACATGAAATTAGAGCACCTTTCAAATCCTTCATTGTTACCTGCAGAAACACTGTCCCACAGCTCTGTGATTTTTCAGGAGAACAGGCTCAAGTCTCTCATGTGCCTTGTAAGGAATGGTTCTTGGCTTTTGTTTGCCATTGTACACGATATTTGCTGGACAATGAAATTAGAGAGGAGTTTGACATTTGGGCTTTTTTGAGAAATAAATGCTATGAGCCACATTGATGCTCTCCAGAATTAATGTTGCCCTGTCTGGATTCCTCCCTTACTAAAGGATGTTTTTAGGGATTGCAAATATTATTGTCTATTTGATCATCTATGAGTGTGCCACCATGCAGGAAAATCCCACGTCTTGATTTATTACCACAAAAGAATGAATCCCCTTTCTCATTTAGTCCTTACAGAAAAAGTGCTTTATTTGGAATGATTCAGAGATTCAAACCCATAATTTCATTCTTAATATGCAGAACAAGGATTGTTTTCTCACCTTTTCTTCATTTGCAGCCAATAATGTCTCCATTCCTATCTTCAACCGTTGAACTTCTTGGTCTAAAAATGTTTTAAAATGTTGTCAGAGAAATAAACTCTCTCTAATTACTGTAAATAGATGTTTTGTGATACTCTCCCTATGTTCTTACTAATAAAACCATGTCAGTGACATGACCAGTGCACTACTGAACTACATTTAATGTAGATTTTTTCAGGAGCTGAACTATTTCAAGCACTGCACAACTCAAATATCCTGGTGTTGCTTACAAAAAGCTACATAATACTATTTTAAACTATGAAAGTCAAGCAATGGAAAAGAAAAGAAATATTGAAGCTTATTTTGCAAAAGATGAGAGTGTGTTTGCTGTTATATACTTAAGGAAATAATTGTGAGTAGGATTGAAAATATATTCCATCTGAGAAAAAAATCTTTGGCAGTTTATGAGAAGTAGTTAAAGTACATCCATGAACTTGGGAATGAAAAACAACAAAAAGCTGGTTTGATCCAAGGAAATGCTGTGAAATGTTATTTGCTTAAATGTTTTGGTATTAATAACTCAGTTAAAATCGAGCTAATGGAGAATTTCCTCACACACAACTCAGTGATAGAGGTTATCCAGGAATCACTTAGAACACTCTCTGAAAATGCAGGAGGGTGTTAATCATGTCCTGACTTTGCAGAACCAAACCTGTCATTTTTGTCTACACAATACTCCTGACTAAACCCAGTGTGATGGAGACAGCTCACAAAACCCCATGAAAACAGAGATGGCAGCAGGCATGAAGGGAGAGAGCAAAAAGAAAATCAATATTGCTAAAGAGCATCTGTGAAAAAAAAAAGGTTTTACACACCAGAATGTTGAAAACACAATGCCACAGGTAAACTACTTGAAAAAGCTGTAATTAGTTTTTATTGCAGGGATTCAGGAGAGTGCACACCTTGCAATGATTAAGTTTTAAAACATGTAAATGAACCTCCCAGGCATTTTCTCACAGAAGAGACACAGGACATGCAAGGGCCCAGCCAAATCAAAAACTAAAGCCAGCAGGCAGTGGGCAAGCAATAGGAAGACTTTTTTGGGAAAAACAAAATCACAGTCCTACTAATTTCTCTTTATAAATATTAGACTTCAAAAAGGACTGGTGTCAAGGTAGATTTAAACACACTAAAGCAAATTTTACTTACAATATTCATTAACATCACCAAGTATGGGAACATTTATTCAGACTTCTTTTTCTTTTTTAATTTAATGCAGTGATTTAAAAAGAAAAAGCCTGAAACCTCCCCTTCAAAGAGAAAGGCTTTCAATTAAAGTCATCTTTCCATATATTAAATGGGGTTTAAATATGTGCAAACAAAAGGGGGTGAGTGTTAAATTTTGACTCTGTTAACCTTGACAGCATCCCTCTGAAGTCCAACAATTTGATTTGTGAACCTCTGACCTTTATTTCTGAAGTGAAATCTTACTGAACAGGGCAAGGAGCTGTCTGCTTGCTGCAAGCAGTGAAAGCAGTGTCTCGTGTGTATTACAATTAGACAGCCAAATCTAAACAAACATGGAATTATTATTGCTGCAGAATGCATCTGAGTTACAATTGGTGGGAAAGGAACAGTGAGATAAAGCCAAAAGGGAATTTAAGGCTTACGTTTTTCTTTTAGCCTTCTCCTATAAACTTCCTCTACGATGGTGAGAGTCAAATAAAGTAGGTAGAAAAAGCACATATTAGATCCATTTTGCAACTTAATTAGGATATGCATTCTAGCATACTACAAGTACATTGATACCATTTTTTAACTTCGAGAAGACCACCTAAAATTCTGATAAATCGGTAATTTTGGGGGTTTTTTGCAGAAGGATTGTCACTGTTTCCATTCTAAATGCTTTCCTTAAGTGTAGCCCACAGATGCTGTGCAGGGTTTGATTCTTCTGCCACTGGAACCAGGTCCAGTTTCACCACACTTCTACAAGCTGAACTGCTGAGCTCTATCTTTACTGTCACAGCACCATCTTTTCCTTGGAAATACCATGAATTATTTGGGCATCTCACAGAAAATCCACAACTCTGTTAGTAGAAGGGTTCCTCTACCAAGACAAGCCAATTTTCTGGTTAGACATGCAGCCCTCTACATGCACAAGCTCTGCAGCTGAACAAAACCAGCACGAGGAGATGTTAAAAGTCACTTTGTTGGGATGAGCCACGGCAGAGTCTTGGGAAGCCCTGGGAAGGAGGAGGAGGCACAGGGAAATCCACATCTCAGCCTTTGGAAGCCTCAAGGAGGGTGTCAGTGCAGCAAAGCTGATGCAATGTGCTGAGCTGCTCAGGGAGAAGGTCCCTGCTCCCATTTCTCAGGGCCAGCAGCTGATGGGAGCCCAGGGAGCCAATGTTTCAGAGAGCTCTGCCCTCTGCCTGGGCAAAGTGGCTGCTTTGCCCCTGAGCTGTGTCAGCAGAGCAGCCTGAGAACAGAACCCTGCAATGCAGACCAGCTAAACCAGCCCAGGCTGGGAGGGACACTCAAAATCCACCTGGTCCAGACCTTCAGGGTCATGAAGAAAGGAAACAATGACTCTCTTTTAGGATGTTTGGGCATTGAAACATTAGGTTTAGCTACTACCCTCATCTTTATTTTCTTTTTTTTTTTCCTTAAAAAGCAGAAACTGTAAAGATTTTTCCAAGAAATTTTCAAGGTATACACAAAAAAATTAATTCCCATTGAACTACAGTGAGTCTTTATAAATAAAACACCTACAGAAAACTGTCAGGGCCTTGAGGGTACTTCAATTTGTGCTGCCTCTAGACTGGAATAGAATTCCACACATTAAAGGCCTCTACCAGAACACAGGATTAATTGACACCAAAATAAATTCTGCAAGTCATTCTCATAACTCCTTGTATTCCTTGTAACCCTGCACCAAGCTGCTCCCAAAACCAAGATAAATTAGGGGTCTGGATCTTTAATTCTGCTTCCCTTCCTCTTACCTCTTTCTGCCACTTCAGAGTATGAGGAGGTCCTGGAGAGCTGACTTTGCAGACGTTCTATCTCTGCATCCTTGAGAGCCAGCTGCTCCTGCAGCTGGGCTATCTCAGCCTGAAAAAGAGCACAGCAAGGTGACAAGAACCCCCCTGTGCTCTTGCCCAGGAGCCAGAGGTGTCTGAGTGTGACTGAGGTCAGTCACCAACTCAGGATATTTCAAAAACACTGGGAAAACTACACACAT
Organism: Notiomystis cincta; assembly: GCA_013398075.1. Lineage (NCBI taxonomy): Eukaryota > Metazoa > Chordata > Aves > Passeriformes > Notiomystidae > Notiomystis > Notiomystis cincta. Next base: position 26,916 of record VZRX01008242.1, read on the forward strand.
TAATGGTTTATTACCCTATTCCTATTAGAAAAGCTCATTTTTCCCAAGGCAGTTAGCTCTTGGAGAAGTCAGATGGAGAGAAAGGTAACATTTTCAAGGATTTACGGAGGTAAGGAAACTCTGGAAAGCTCTAAATGCTACAATGTTGGTCATATAATGATAATTTGAGATACTAACTTGACATAATAATAATTAAATAAATAATAATCAAGCAAAACAATAATAACAATATCAATAACAACAACGATAATAATGATAATAATAATAATAGAGATAATAATAATAAAAGTACTGGTCAACCCCAGCAGGATAACAAAACTGGTTTTCCTCAAAAGAGCAAATAGGACAGAAGGAAAGCACAGCCTGAAAAACTACAACATCCATGCAACAAAATATTCCTTTAAATTTACTGCAAATTTAGGGCTGCCACTACATTTGGAGAGAAAATCCCACATGAAAGAGCTCAGCAAGAGAGAGGGATAAGAATTCTGTGATTGTTCAGCTTGAAATGCAGAGATTCTAATCTGCTTTTTGTATTGATGAGAAAAACTCTTCTAACAGCATATTTTACTAAGTCAGCAGATTGATAAGGTTTCCTTCTGAGGTCTCAAAACTTCTGTGTGCCAACATTCTGCATTTGCTCTGCAAAAGCACACCAAACCTTGCAGATAAAGGACATAAAATAAAGGGGGGAAAAAGGAAGAAAGAGAAGGAAAGAATGAGGACATAAATATCATCAATGTGACCACTTTCTCCCTGTATTTAGTATTTAAAAATATTTTAATATTAGTATTTCTAATAACACTAAAAATTTAGTATCCCAAAATACTAAAATACAGCAGGAAAGATGCAAAGCACCAAACAACATCATCCAAACAGGGAGAAACACAGATTTAATTAGCACACCAAGTTATTTTCACCAGGAAGCCAGCAGCTGGACTGCAGGGTAAGGTCACAGCTCTGCCTAAAAGTCCCTGTGGAATAGAACAATCTGCCTTGCTGCATCTCTGAAGGGCTCCTACACTTCCCACTGACTAACATGCTGTTTATATCCAGTTTCTCATCTAAGAAGCTGGGACAGGAAGACAAAAGCTTGCAGACCTCTCAATACCAGATCTGGATTTGCCTCCCCTGGTCTGCTTGATCTCAGAGCCCTTTTAAATGCCCCCTTTCCCCTTAATGTTGAATTCCTGTCATCTCTGTGATTATTTTTCTGCTTCCTTTCTCCTTCCTTGTGTTTTTCTTCCTTTCCAGTCCTGCATTTTCTCTCCCTCAGTGGGTTTTATGATTCTTCTTTCCTATTTTCCTTCTGCTCCTACATTTTCCATAATTTCTATCTGTCTTGGCAGCTGGCCACACACTGCTTGAGAAAATATTTTCCCAAAGACTGTTCATCTCCACCATGTCAGAGACAACATTTTCATGGACTGAAGAACTATTATCTTAATAGGGAAAAAGACATGACAGCAACATTCTGTTATTCATCCAAGAAACCTCAAAAGAAAGAAATGCTAATACAAATAATAGCTGTTTGTCATGTCTGGATCGAGCTATCATGCATTAAGCAGAAAATTCAGTTTAATAACTTGAAATGTTTCTCCAAGATTCAACCACAGCTCAAGAGTCAGTCATTCATATCAGCAGGGATTATTAGAGAAATGAAAGGAGATGTGATTACAGCACGAGGAAAAATTGTATGGTGCTTTTTGATCCAGTGGAAAAGGGCTAAAAATTCAAACTAGAAACAACAGTGAGACTGTTTCCACTAGAAAAATTAATTACTGGGGAAAATGGTTAAATGTTTCACGTGTCAAGCTTCTCCAGATTCTGATCCAACAGCTTTGCAGGATTTAAGGTGAACAGAAGTGTGAGGCAGCCCTGCACTTTGATATACACAAAGCCAAAGCAGATGATCTGATGGTGCATTTTGGGCTTAATGTCTATGAAAACAAATTCCATAGTAAGCAAACAGCAAACAAACTTTTACACAAATCAAGCCCTGAAAGAGGCCTTTACTCTGAGCACATCTTTGCAAGTCAAAAAGCCTTTCGTGGTTTCCTAAAATAAGAATTGCAAGAAGCAGCAGGCTGAAAACTGCCTGGAGAGAGCAAAAGGCCCAAAGAAAGCTACAAAACTTTCAAACAAAAATATTTATTCCCAAGATAGTTAAAGAAAACTTGACTTCATAGCTACCCTGCCACAAGGTAAATTCCAGAACAGTAAATATTGATGAGAAATGGAGCTCATCCCTTTCCAGCTGATAGAAAATGCCAAATATTCTGCTTACTTTAGTTGCTTTCAATTTCCACTCATACTGGTTTCTTTCGTTTTCCAGTTCTTCCACTTTAATTTTGAGGTGCCTGAGTTCCTGCAGCAAACCCTGCAGAGGGAGAATGGAAGTTAAAGCTTTTCTGGCAGATGATAATTTTTTCACAGTCCTGGATTACAGATCATGCATGAACCACACAGTGTTGAACACTGAACTGCCACACTAAAAACTGTCACCTCCTCCAGGAAGCTGGGCCTTAAATCTCCCATTCCTTGATAAAATTGTATCTTGGTCATTCTAAAGGACAATATTATTAAATCCCTGATGGAGCTCTGACAGGATAAAATGCCTTAAAATGAACTGAGGGAAGGCAAAGTTTGGAGCAGTAATCCAATTTTGGAATCCTGTGCAGTATGTACATTAAGCACCACACTAACATCTTGGATTACATTAAGATTTATTTTGAATGACTCCCAGATTTGACTCTCAGATTGTTTCTCCAATCTCCAGCTTGTAGTTCTGATGGCCCATTAAGCAGTTCTGCACAAACACAAGCCCAGAAACAACAGCACTATTGTCAAAATAGGTGTATAACACACAGAACAGTTATTTTTATGATATAAACCTAAGAGAGAAATTACTGAGAAACTCCCTCACAATACAAGCAGATTAATTGTGAGTTCTGGGCATGCAAATTTTAACCAAAGAGATGTGGCAACAACCTGATTTGAAAGCAAGGATTAAAATTTTCTAGGCACACCAGGATGAGTCCACCTTCAGTGAAATGAAGCCATTTATGCCAAGTAGCTTTTGTTTCTTTCCATGTGAAATATTTTTGATCAAATACAGCCAGGATCTGTTATGCAAGTTCTGGTACTCATTAATGTCAGGGAATTAAAAAAAAACGTGTTGGATTTGCTATTTTAAAAGCACAAGCAGGTTGTTTTTAATATTCATTAGAAAAAGAAAAGGGAGGTGTCAGATAGTCTCAGATGAAATAATTTTATACTGTGTTGAGCTTTTAAGGTATTAATTACTTTTTAAATTAAGGTATTAATGACTTTTAAGGAGTCAATAATCTGTGTTCAGAGGACTGGTTGGGCCACACCATCGAGCACACCTGGGGTGGCATCACCAGGAGGAAAAGCAGCAAACTACCAAACCATGCCAGCATGCTGCAAATCAGACAAATCCCAGCCCCCAAAAGCCCACACCACACCAACACTACAGACTTACAAGTGAAATGGAAACGGTGAAAAATCTGAAAGGGGTGATTGGGTTTTACAGATTGCTGTGCTTCAGCAGATCCCCACCAATGGGGATCAAATACTTCCCAGTAATTAGGGTGGATTTTTTTTGTTTTCTGGCACTCTGACTCTTTGCTAATGAAAGCCACAAAGATTAATGCCAAAAACATTCCCAAGGTAGCTCTGGTTAGTGGGATTTAGTTTGTGCAAGAGAGAGAAGAGGCAATACAGAGGCTTCTGCCAAGGGGTACTTCTCATACTTCACACTGAGAACAATTCTTCTGGCCCACAGTCTCCACTGGTCTTGCACCAGATTGGGGACCATTAGGGGTCAACTCTGGTTTCCTATCTTGAGACTTTCTTTCTTGGATTCTACTATTAATTTCCAGCTGCAGTCTACACATCTGCTCCTGTAGGTCACTGATCAGGTTCACTACTGACTGAAAACATGGGAGGAAAGGGAAAAAAAAAGACAAAAAAAATAGACAGGTGAGAAAAAAATGATGCAAAGAATATATTTCTACAGTTGCAGCACAAAGAACTACATGGAGCACATCAAAGGCAAACTAAAAAATGACAGATTATCTGTTTCCTTCCTGATAAAGTAGATGTCAATGAGTATAAACCTGGAGTATTGCACAAAGCCACGTGGAACAGAATCAGCATTCCAGACTAATTCATGATTCTGACTCTGAGGTTAAGATCAGAAACTTGTTTTGGAAAGTTCTGCAGTCACACAAGGGAGAGTTTGGGGCATGTTTTAATCTGCTGGCTCAGAGGTACACTTCTGCTGAAATGGAAATTGATTACATTCGTTTGCACTTCCAAATCATCCAGCAGGAAGAAGCTGCAGAGTGCTCAGCTGGGGCCACAGCCTACTCTTTCATCATTTAGACACAGAATTTACTAGCAAATTAATTCTGTTTCCAGGTCTAGCATGGGGCAGAAAAACAGCTCCATTACCTCTCTTGTTGTCTGGGCAGGATCTTGGGATGGAGGAGGAGTTAAGCACCAGATGCAGGAGAAACCAGGAGGATAATACAGAAGAAAAAGTAATTCTATTTTAAAGTGCACCAGTTTTCTGAGCAGCTTCTTGCTGATACACACACAGAAATCCAGCTTTGAAAGCAAACCAAGGTCAGGGATGAAAAGCTCTATGATATTTCACCTAAATTCCCTAAGTCTCTAGCAAATAACACTTTTCCAGGTATCACAAATTTGGAGTGCCTTTCTCTTACTTTCACAGACATTAACAATATAAGTTTTGTGGTTTCTCACTCTTCTCAAGTGGAATAAATTTGATGAGCTTTATCCATCTTCCAAAGGAGAGAAAAAGATTTCAGAACAACAGATGACATGGCAAATCTTTTTTTTTATTATTATTTTCTCCACTAGAGTGGCCAACAACCCTGCTCTGTAATCTCAACTCTGCAGTAAATCAGCAGTCTCAGAGCCAGGGAACAGCTGCTGCAAGGGCAGGACAGTAACAGATCCACAGTCAACTCTGAACATTCACAAAGGCTCACTTGGCTCACACACAGGCTTTGTACAAAGACTTTCACACATCTGAGGATTTCCCAGCTCTCTGTGGTTAAGATGAAATTCAGAAAGGCCCCTAAATACATTTTACTTCGTAGGTATTATGCTCACTCAGGATCACAATGTCTGCTGCTCATCCTCTTTCATCCAGCAAACCTTTAATGACCATAAATGAGGATTAGGCTTCTCTTTTTACAGTTCCTCCCAGAGCATTCCCAGCTGGGGACTGGAGCTGTCAGGACACATCCACCCCCCCATCTTTCCTTGGAGCACCAAGGCTTGGTCTGTGCTGCCACACCAGGCTGCTCCAACAACCTGCACACATTTCTGAGCACAAACTGGCAGCTGCTCCAGTGGTGGTGACATGGGGGAGTCCAGAACCACTTCTACTGCTGCCTTGCTGTTCTCTTTTTCACCTGATCTTTAAAAAAGGGAAAGGGAAACACACTCTGCATCCACAGGCTGCCCACAGGGCCAGCTCGACAGCACAGAAATGGCACAAATCCTTACCCCAGTGCAGCTCCAGCTTGTGCCTTCACAATTGTTTCTAGTTTCAAGGTAGAACAGGCCTTTCTGAGGTTCTTTCACAGCCTGAGCATTTATTAACACCAGCTACAACACCCTGATTCTGACCAGTGGGAGTCAGTGGCTCACTGGCTCAGGCTCCTTTGGAATTGCAAGTAGCTCTGCACTAGATATTTAATTCAAAAGTTACAAGAGCCACAAAATACTTGTCAGCAAACCCACAGCCTCATCCCAAGGCTCAAAAGGAAGGAGAGAAGAAGGGGTGAAAAGGAGAATTACTGCTGCAGTCTCCTGAGAGGGACAGAAAGTCTCTTCTGTCCATGTTCAGGCAGAGCAGGCATCTGGGCAGCAGTAAATCTTTTGGTAATGCTGCTTGCTTGTACCTTGCTACATCAAGAAAAACACATTTTCAACATTTCTGAGGCTTCTCAGGTAAGAGAAAAGCTACACAACCCCTTCAGGTGAATCTCCAGAAACTTTCCTGGCATCAAAAGTCAGACATTATTCTCCAGGAAAGGAATTGAAATGACAAAGCCAGGAGTGAGACAGTCCCCTTACAAGCAGCTATTCTCCTGGCCCCTCTGTAATATATATAAATAAATGGCACTTTATATTTAGCATGTGCTTTTGAAGAGTCAGAGCCAAGTGGCATTCAGTGTGAAATCAATACCTTTGAGAGGAGGTTAGAGATGCTTGATAAACTCTGTGCTGCTAACGAAAACCAAACCTCAATGACAGCTGCACAAGACAGACTGAAACCAACCTCACACATTAAAACTCCCTCATGTTTAGAAGGATATCTTAATTTGCTGTCTTTCCCCCCAACCCAACCAGGAAAACAGTTCTATAGATGAATTCTAAGTGACTGGAAGCAGCTGCTGTGAAATAAGCTGACAAAATTAGAATAGAGAGAAAACGTGGTTGAAGCTGAATGATCCTGCAATACCACATTTAATTTTAAACTTTCTAAACACCATTATTATATTTAGAAATAGCAGGGTCGGCCATGAAGTGTAATTAACAAGCTGTTTAAAATGGTTTAACTACTGGATACCAAAAACAAGAGCAAACTACAGGTGGACTGTTTGTTTTTGTCTTCATTAGAAAGATGTAGTTGGGCAGTGGAGGCAAAGAGTTCAGGAAAACTCAAAATATTACCAAATTTAAGCAGCTGTAGTCTAAGAGCAGAAAGAAAATTAATAAATTTCATCCTGATGTTTGAAATTATCTCTGCATTGAAAAATTGGCATAATTTGCACCAGAAGGAGCAGAAATAGAGTTAAAGCATTAGAATTCAACTAAGTATCCAATTTGATTGAGAGCAACTCCTGTTTGTCCTGATAAATTGAATTAATGCTTATTCAGGAGAATCTGAAATACTCAAAAAAAGCTCAAGCAAACCAAAAATGCTGTTTTTTATTTCCCACAGCTTTCCTTACATCCTCCTCCTTGCTTTGTACACTCAGGTTTGTGACTTTCAACACGCCAGTAACCTAATCACATCTTGGGGTAGTTAATAATTCAGCACACACGAACCACAAGGATTCTCAACTTTTCCATCACATTAGAATCCCTTTCCATCCCAGCAGCAGTGTGTCCTATCACTTAGCAATACCATGGAGGCATTAAAGCTCAACTTTTCCACCCAAGGGGGCACACACCTGGCTGCAGCAGCAGAGTTCCACAGCTCACAGCCTCACCCTCAACACAACTCCAGACCTCCTGGGCACTCACAAGTCCTGTCCGTAAAAGCGCACCCAAAATCTTTGCTGCTTTCCAGGAGCCAGCCTGGCTCTGCCATAATTTAGGCATCCTCATCCCAGTATTCCCCACGTCATGGGAAGCCCTGGGAGCAGGCTGCCACCTGCAGCCATTGGGTGCTGCTCAGACCTGTCCTGGATTTCAGGCACTTTGAGAGTGCTCAGGCCTTCTGTACACAAGGCACTGACAATACGCCTGGAAGAGCACGAGAAGGGCCACAGGAGGTAAAAAACAGCAGCTGGTGCCTCTCTGGCTTGCAAGCTCTGCCAGAAATTGCTCTCCTTGTGTTATCTCTGAATCTCCAAAGAAAACTTCAGAGAATAAATAAGCTGAGAGCAAACACACCCCAAACGAACCACGTCACTGCAGGCAAAGCACTGATGCACAGTTATCACATAATCCACTGGCTGAGTTATGGAGAGCAAACAGTTCCTAATGCTGCCTGGATTTCAAATTCTCCTAAGTCAACATGGAACACAGTTTGTTTTGGGTTTTTTTTTTTCAGTCAGCAATGTATAAATCCCAGACCCAGTAATTTCTCCTTTCTAGGCAGTCCTTCCCTTCTAGTTGGTCCTGTTACAAGACTGCTGAATAGGGCAGCACATGGGAATTTGTATGAATTTCTCTATTCCACAATTCCTTTCCTTCACAGCTCCCACCTGCTGCTCACCACCATGACATGGATGTTGCTCAAATGAACTCCCTGTTTCACTCTCTCTTTCTTAACCAATACAGCAAAACCCAAAGCTCCTTTGATGTCCAGAACTCTCCACATCTGAAGGGGAGCCAGGGCTGGAATTGCCTCCAGAGTACAGCAATTTTTTGTGCTATTTATCTTGCAGCCACAAGGGGAAAGACATGTTTTAGGCAAATGCCCTCCCAAGTAACACAAATACATTAAAATCACCAACCTCAGTGCTGGTGGCACCCCTGACACTACTGAGCTAACAGGTTTTTTCTGCCACATAAATGAGGGAAGAGCCCTGGTAGCCCTGGCATGGCCACATCAGTCCAGCTCCTGGGGAAGGGAAAGGGTTAAGTGAACACCCACTGCAATAAATGCCTCTGGAAGGGAATCTGCCTTGATTAAAGCCAAACAGCAGCCTCTGGAGTATAATGAGAGAGAGGGAAAGAAACCACATCCCAAAAATGCATAACCATAGTCCCCACTGAACTCAGAGGGTCAGAGATACAGGCTGTGCTGCAAGCATGGAAAATCCTATTCTGAGCTGGTTTCAGCCCAAGGCTCAGGTGTGTGACCAACATGCCACAGACACGTGATGGAAAAACATTAATAACAGGCTAACGAAAAAAAACTCACCTCAGCTTTGTTCTGCTTCTCTTCATATTCACTCTGCTCCTTTTCCATACCAACCAGCTTAATCTTCAGGTCTGACACTTCAGCCATCAGATCCAACTTCTGAGTCTCAAGCGATGTGCGACTCAGCAGCTCCTGAAAGCAAAACAGAAGGTTTTCCCCAGTTATTGGTGTGAGCACTGACAGCCTGCTACCTGTTTTACTGGCAGGCCCACACTAAACCCTCTGTGTGTTTCCCAAGGGCTGCAGTTATTTTCACCCAGATGCTCTGTGTTAATCACCAAACCACCGTGTCCTGCGCCTTGTCTCGAGCAAATGCGTGGCAAAGTTAATCCCTGGGCTAGACACGAAATCAAGAACAATAGTAAGGCTGAACAGACACAAACCTACATAATGGCACATTATAAAATAGTTCTTAAAACACTCATCAGCCAAAGTTATGCTTTAGGATCACCTTGTGGGCCTTCTAGTCAGGTGTTGTTCAATAAAGGATGTGTTTCAGAGCGAGCACCTTAACCAAAACTGCTTCTGCAGCCACACTGGGAGCAGCCTACATCAGCAGTGCCTGGTGGCTCCTGAAGGCTGCAGGGAGCAGGGGGAACTGCAGTGACTGAAATGTCCTAACAGGCCTAAAAGGCAATGTCTAGACTGAGGGGCTGTGTAAAGGAGAGGCAGCCAGTCGAGCCTTTGCCTCGTGTGCCCCAAGGTCGTTTTCCAGGGTGCAGAGTGGACGTGCTTTGGATGGAGTCACATCAGTGTGTTTGAGAACAGTCAACATCCACACCTTCACTGAATCTTTCAGTAAAGCCAGGGCAAGAAACCACCCAAAGTTTACCAGAGCATATTACATACATCAAATGCCTTTATCACCTCCCTTTTCAAAAAGAAAAAATTCCAATCAGGACTTCAAGAATTACTGAAAAAAATTATACTTAGCTTTCCAAGAGCCCAATTGATTTTTAACAGAAGAATGCAGGTTTCTAAAGGGTTAAAAGATTTGAGGGGAATTCACAAATCCCATTAGTGTGTTGATCATGTGAATCACACTGAGGAATCACAGCAGATTGTGCTTTGAATTATGTGGCAGTGATTTAACTGAAGCTGCCATAGTTAATCTGGATCTGTGCTGATGTCACTGAGGGATCACAAATCACCACCTCCATCACCCTTTCCCCATCCCTTCCTCTTCCCTAAACTGAACAGTCTGTTGTAGTCCATGGCTTGGAGCCCAAGAAGCCACAAAGGTTATTTCAAAGATTACAGAGTTAAAGTTTATTTCAAAATCTGCTCTGCATGTAAGTTATTTTAGTCTGGTGGGGAAGATTGCACAAATTAAAAATAGTACTAAACTTGCATCTGTATTGCAACACCAATTATCAAAGCCACCCACTATTCCCAATGCCATGCCCATTCCTGCTGACATTGGCAATGATATTTGTGCATGGATGGGAAAATAAACAGAAATGTACCCTCATGGCTTTGGCTTTTTTCTTTTTTTTTTTTCCTCTGAATGAAATCAATCAAACACTTATCAGGAAAAGTTATTGCACTAACTTTTTTTTTATTGAGAAACTCTAAGAGGCAGTGACCCAATGAAACCTCAGGAGCAGCTGCTTTCTACACAGGTGATTACAAATTACAACTATGATTACAAATAACTCCTCTGTCTTCCAGAAAAACACTCATTTGCAGGAATTTCAGAGGCACATCCCAGTCCAGACTGGAACTGGCTCTGCAGAGCTGTTAAGATAGCAGACTGTGCAGGTCAGGACAGGGCTGGAAATGAGAACTTTGGTATGAAATGAAGCCACTGAACATCAGAAAGATGAGCAGGATGAGGCAACTCTGGCCCCATGGACAGACTCTATTCACTCTTGAACTAAAACAACATTTAGAATTTTTTTTGGACACTGACATGGTGTTCCATGATATGGGAGGAAGATTTCTTAATAAGGCAAGGAGCCACAGCATCCCTCCAGGGATTTTAAACAAAAGATCTCTCCTTTGAGTGCACCATCTGGCATTGCTCCTTATTTTTCCTACAGACCCCTAAATTCCCCTGAGCTGTGCAGTGCAGAGCAATCCACACTCACTCCTCTCCTCCCAAGTTCAGGAGCTCCCTGTTCACAGGGAGGCACCACCTGGTCCAAGTGAGCACCACGGCGGCTCTTTGGGTTTGTTTGGGTTTTAATCGACTCAAACACAATGTTACAATTTGCTCCGAAGCCGGGGAATCAGATTCTCAGCTGGAGTAAACTGGCATAAACCTCGTGATTTAAAAGAGAAAACAGCGAACTACCCCTAGTTTGTTTTCAATGGAGCTCCACTGATTTAAAGCAGCTGACAATTCCTCCTGCATCCAGAGAACCCAACTTTTGCTTTGAAAGCAAGTGCCCTTTAAAGTAAATGTCTCCTCCTGAAATGGGAACATCTGGAAGCAATTATTTTCATCTTCAAGCAGATGCTCACAGTGAACAGCTCATTAAGAATGTGAACCATTTTGTTACAGAGAAATTATAGTGTATTTCAGTGGTATGATGCGACTTGAATTCAGCCAGAATAAATATGCAATTGCAAGGAAAAGAAAATACAAATTTATGTTATTGGTTTTAAAGCAAAAAAGAAAGAAAGAAAAAAAAGAGAATATGAGACAGGCAAAATGGTAATTTAGGCTGTAGCAGCTTTAGGAGGATCTTAAAGTGCTGAAAAATAGAGCAGATCTAGAACATATCCTAGGGAGTCTTCTTTAGTAACAAGTTAATTGTTTTTAATTTCAAAATGTACTATACATTATACTGTGTAAGTGTAATTTACCTTCCTAAAGTTCTTTTTTTAAACTCAGCTTTTAACTTTAAAAGGTAGGGAGGCATGCAGGAGCGATGATATATGTGTACCAGAGAGATCAAAGAACAGCAAACCATTTCCAAACACAGCACACTTTTAAAAACTGGCACTGCGCATTTCTAAAATACTTAATCAACTTTTCCAATATTCCCAATGAAGCTGAAGCACATGCTGTGTATCTTACTTGCACATTTAGTTGTCTTGGAAACACTTAATTCTCATAAAACAGTTTATAAAATGCAACATGACAAAAAATAGGTTGAAAAGAGGACACTACAAGTTTTTAGGCTCTCAGCTGCAAGCACAGAAAGTTCCAGGCTATTTAGCTCTCCACAAAACAGGAGAAACAATCATGCCATACTCTGAGTGAGAAACCATAAGTAAGATTTTAGTCAAGTGAGGAGGGGAAAAAAAAAAACCCAACGCAAAGAACCCATTTTGCACTTGTACAAAACACAACATTTGAAAAATTCCTTATTTTTCACCCTTATAAAAATCCTTGAGAGAGACAGACGAGCTACCTACCTGGGAAGCAAAATCCAGCCAGAACCACCCCTGAGGAGGGCTGCACTTCTCAAGTGCTGTGTGTCAGCTGTGGCAGAAATAAGATATTTGGCTTAGCTGGAAGCACAGCTGAGAGCAATGTACGTGTGTGATCACCATGAAATGGTGCAAGGCAGCAGCAGGCAGGCAATTACAGCCCTCCAATTCATCATTTGCCCATCCTATGGTTAAGCCAGGGAGAGGACAGAGCTTCCCAGAGCTCTGCCAGCTTTGAGCAGCCCTTGGATCAGATTCCTGCCCACGTTCAACAGCCAGACAGTGGAATGCTCACCTGGAGAGATAAAGCTGCACAGCTTGAGAGCACGCTCTAAAATCCTCCCAGCCCAACCAGAGCAGCACAGAGCACACTTCAAAATCTGAGACACTGAGCCAGCTGCTGGCAAGGAGCTCCTGCACGCTATAAACAAGTGCTGAAATTCATCTAAGATCAGATAACTCAGGCAACTCAAAGTTGGAGGCATGGTCTTTGCCAGCCAGCAAAGTTCCTGAGAAGCAAAGAGAGGCACACCAGATTTAAACCCTGCAACCAAGACAGGACTCTGGCTCCCCTGAGCACGAGACAGCTGCAAAACCAGAGCAGGTACACACTGACCAGTGTGGGATTCAAGTTCATACTCTGACCCAGCATTCTTCTAACCCACTGCTCTCTACAAGGCTCTCCACCATGCCTCACACAGGGCACTGCCTGGCACCCCTTCCTCTGACCCTTGCACCAGGCAGAAGTGGGCCAAAAACTGACACAGGAACACAAATCCACTCCTGTTTACACCCAAACATTTCAAGTTTTACATGTATTTTTTTAGGACACAGACAATCCTAAATCCAAGTCCTTTGTGATTTGCAAGAGAACTCACTTGACTGAAGATACAGTGGTGTACAACCATCCAACAAGAGTCCCCTGGATTGTGTCAGAAATTATTTGGAAGGCACAAAGACATGGTCAGACAGCATCTAGGATCTGGTTCAGGCCAGCTACAGGAGAGACACCCAGACCAGCATTTTCATTGGCAGAGCAAAACTGCTCTCCCTTTATGCCAGAGAGCTTCAGTGGAAATTATTAATTAATATATTTATATATATGAAATAAACAAAACTCAGCTCTGGAACAACAGGGAGGTAACAAACTGGAATTACTCGTGGTAATTCAATAAATGTGTGTAAAAGAAGCGTGGAGGTGAAATCTGCACATGCAGAAAATTCACTTTTCAGATGGACAGGACACACCTGTCAAGCCTGATAGCACAGATTCCCCAGCACCAGTGTGTTTACATTGGGTTGGTACTCTCTGTTATGAGAGCAAAAATTACTTCTGCTCTCCAAATTCTACAGCACACTGAGAGGAGGTTCCCCTAAGGCACTCTCTCCTCTCAAAAAAAAATAAGGTTTTTTTT
>VZRX01008242.1:40430-71656 GCA_013398075.1 Notiomystis cincta
GTAACTTAGAACGAGACACACACACACACACACACACACATCATTGCTCTCTAAAATTGGCTGTCACTTTACAATTTAAGGCATCTGGTATACTGGAAATGGACTGTCACAGCATTGTTTCCCTAGGATAATTCTAGGAGGTTTTTATGATTTTACTTCTAGATATCCCCATTAGAATGTGCCAAGGGGAAAGGCAGGTGGCTATTCACATGGGCCAGCTTTTCCATACCCTTTCCACATTCCATAGCAAGACAGACACCCCATGGAAGGTAATTCCATGAGACTGAACTTGTGCCTTGCTGCCAGTCACGTTCCAGAAAGGACAAAGGATGACCTTGCTCCTTGGCCCAAACCTGAATTCTACTTCAGGACTGAATTAAGGTTTTGCCATTGACTTTCATGAATTTTGAAAAGACCTGCTTTGTTAGTTTTTTTTTTATTTTGCAGGAAGAAAACACAGGCACCTTTGAGGTGGAAAAACTCTTTTCTTCATTACAATCTGTGGTGGAAAAAGTGTCCTTGGAAAAGTAAAATGTTGGGTTTGACAGCCTAAGCATCACATTATCTGAGTGTGCCCATCTCTGCATCTCTCACACAGGATCCTGCCACTTCTCAGATGTTTTCCTTGGCTGTAATTTCATGAACACCAAGGTCAAAGCACACCTCCCTACTGCCCTTCTGCCACCCCCTGACCTTTCCTGTGAGCTGTTTGACTGGGCTGTCACTAAAACTCCCTTCTGAAGCCCAGCTTAGTTTCCTCCCAGTCATGGAGGAGGAGGTTTGCTGAGCAGGACAGTCCCAAATCAGTGCAGAAGCCACCTGGTCAGGAAGAGGCAGAGGGATGAAAGGACAAGGAGCCCTTCTCCTCTCTTGCTGCTGCTCCACATTTAAGATGCCCACCCAAAATGCCACTTATTTTGTTTCAGTTGCTGTTTCAGAAGTGGTTCCATGATCACTTTGTAGCAGGGTTCAAAACAACTGTGCATAAATCATAAGCCAGAAGGATTTTTTTGCCAGTAACCCCACCCTGCCAAAGAGGGCAAGTCTCTGCTAGCACAGATTCAGCAAAAACTACTTTGTAGGACAGCAGTAGATACCCTTTCTGCTGTGGAACTACCAGATACCATCATTAGCTTAAATATTATGATTTTTTTCTAATTGAAGCATCTTTTGCACAGAATGAGTTACTCTTCTTATAGTTCTTGAAATTAAAAAGACAGAGTTACATCTGTATTGTTCCATTTTCCACTTAGAGGAAGTAGTTGACTTAAGCTCACAAAGGCAAAAATCAGTGGAGTTCAGTATATTGTAAATAAGGAAGCAGAACCTTGAATAAACCTGAATTTACACTATACCCCCTCCCAGGAGGGTAACAGAAGTCACTCTGAAAAGCAGGACACCAGCAGCTGCTGGCTGAGAAGATCTGAAGCCAAACCTCCCCAAAACCTGACTGATCCATCTACTGAAGCCCCTGAGGCCACACACCAACTCTGCTTTTGCCAAATTATCTGCAGGAAAGTCCCCTGGCCACGTATCAGACACGGATGTCACAATCACCCCAGGACCTGGTCATTCTCTTCTGCCCAAATCTCAACTCATCCCCTACAGAGGATCCTCTTTTCAATGACATGAACTGGGGTGAGAACCTTCAAAATAAATGATATTAAATCTCTCTGCTGAGACAATAAATGTACAACTTCTCTGACTGCTGAGAGATCCAACTTGAGTTTCCCATATCCACTGGGAGAAACAACAACTGCAGCTGCTCAGAGTTATCCCAACATTCAGATTTAAGCTTTATTTTAGACATATCTGGAGACTCTCTGACTTCTTTAGCTTTGGTACAGCCTTTTGTAGCTTATCATTTTAGGATCAGCTGTGCAAGCAATTTGTGCCTAACGAGCAGATGCAAACATTTACACTGAAATAGCAATGAACATTATATTCTATGTTCAGGTAAATAAAGCTTGAAGTTCACAGTCTCCTCAGAAGACTATCTGGGCAAAAAATTTGAAGTCAGAGAAAGAAAAAACAGTTTTAGCAGAAGCCACAGAACAATTATTGAGCTTTAGGTTGGAACAGGAAGCTGTTGCATTCTCTTGTGAATGCCTTCCTGGAGTCTGAAAACAGATTTTCACAACTGAAATAATCAAATTCTTTGGATTTCACTTCAAATCTCACTTGAAACCGACATGCACTCACTGTTTGCATTTTTAAAGATGTCCCCTCAGAATACAACCTTTCCCAGCTGGAAGCATTTTGGGCTGTGTCAGATGGAAGGCTTTTTTCAAGAACCTTTGAGAATTATAATTTAAAATGTTTAGGATACAATTTTATCTTATAGAAACTGCTGCTGTTTACATACATATGCACAGGGATCCTTATCATAGTTTAAAGTTATGATCTGTTTATAGAAAGGTTTGTGTATCTCACATGGACTAAACCAGTAAATTTATAACACAAAATTTCGTGTGGGGAGAAGAACTAAGCTCATCAAGAACAATACCTATCCTAACAATTTCTGACATAGATTTTTGAGGCTTACTTACAGTTTTAAATCTATTTTTTTATCTATGTGCTGCATTAACAGCGGATGAGCTGCGTCTGTAACAACAGAAAACTGCACAGGGAAAAATCTTTTGCGTCAACAGACCTGCAAGTTCTTCAGTAACACATGAAATACAAAGTATTCAATTTATCATTTGCTCCACTCTCTCACGATAGAATCACAAAGAGCAAAAATTAAATCACATAGCCTGAAACTCTTGATCGAAATAAAGAAAAAATGTCTTTATATACTAATTTCCTGATGTAAAAGTAAGGGAAAAGCACCTAAGTTAAGTGAAAACGGTTAAAGAATAGAACGTGATACAGTAATTAATTTCAACTTGCAACATGTTCAACTTCAAAGCCCCAGGAAAACAGAAGGCATTTAAATAAGACTTCTTAATTCTCTAACTCCTACATATGTTAGATACATTTAACCTGTCTAACCAGTTACTCAGCCATGTCCAAATAAGCACAGCTCAAATAAGACACAATAGTTTCATTTTACATGCTGCCACGTACAGCATTATGCAACCAGCCAGTAAAACTTTTCTGCAACAGGAAAACAAAGAAACATTTATTGGAGGGGGGGAAAAAGGAGGAGAACAATGAAAGAGGAGTTTTTTCCCTGCCTGTTTTATCCTGTTGCCAAAGGCAGTCACACATGGTGCTCACCCCTCCGCTGGGGAGTGCAGGGAGCTCTGCAATCCAGATTTTTACCTGTTGGAGCATTTCCTCTGTAGCATTCAGCTTCAACTGATGCCCCTCAAGACAGATTTCTAAGTCCCGGATTTTCTCTCCTTGAGCTTCCACCTGGTCTGTGAGAACACTCACCTGTAATTTGAGAGGAGAAGCACAATGCTACTTGTAAATAAGTTTCAATTACCTGATGCATAGAACATCCAAATGCACGTTTTAACAAGAAGTTCCCTCTCAGAGCCCTGGGTGCTTTAATATTCTGGTGCACTGCAGCAACCTGCTCTAGCCAAGACAGAGAGTTTTGCAGCCTTACCTCTATTTTGCTCCAACCCCGCCCTCTCAGCTCCCCTCCCCTGCAACTGTTTTGTTTTGATATAAAAAAGAAAGGCCATTTCAAGAAGAAATGGAATGCTGCCTATAGGTGGCCTGGGTCCCTTCACAGAAAGTGTGGAAAAAAGGCTGGAAAACTGGAAAGAAGCAAACAAGAACAGAGGACACTGGAAATATTTCATGTGGTTTTGGAGAGGGCTTTGCCATTTCTGGTTCTGTTGGCATTTCACTCCCTAAAACAGGAGATAAGCAGGAAAATTGCTCATTCAACCTTTACTTCTTACAAGAACCAACCCCCCAGCTTACCTATCTATAAAGAGCTCTGAAGTTGTAAAGAATGCAGTGAGTAAAAGGCAAGTTTTAGCTGTGGCAAAGTTCTATTCCAACAACAACAACAAAAAAAAAAGATGTTTGGCAAGCCAAAATGTGAAAGCAAAAAGCAGGGAGATACAGACAATGAAGCCCAGAAAAAGAAACAATTCCAGAGAACTGTGGGAATGGTGCTACAGAGCAGTGAGTGTGCAATAAAAAATGTCCAGCAGCTGAACCCAAAGCTTGCAAAACATCCAGGATAACATTAGAAAGACATGGAAAAACCCCCAGTGATAATTCTTACGTTAAGAAAAACATACACGCTGTATATTTATTTTTTTTATTTATATAAAAGCCTTGATTAGTCTAGAAAAATATTATCTAAAACAAACAAGGTGTTTAAACTCCATTTTGAAGGAAATGCATCAACAAAAAACTTCTATATGCTCTCACATCCAGCTGTGCAACACCTTTATTAATAAAAAAACTCAAACAATTACAGTATGTGGAAGTGAAAATTTGCAGATATATCCACTACACAGCCTGCCTAAAACCCAATGAAGAATTGAGATTAAGGAAGCTGGAGAGGGAGAAACTCAGTGATCTGTGTTTTTTTACCTGCAAACATAATGACAAGCATGCCTGGGAAAGCATAACAGAAGAAAAGAAAGAAAAAGGAAAATAAAAGACTATTTAATTTTTTTTCCATTAAAGTAGTTGGCTGTGGCTTAGAGTACAGCTGAACTCAGTATCAGAGGTGATAGGAAGGAGTGGGTGGATGGCAGGGGGACACATCCAAGTTGGGTCAGGAGAATTCCCTGCCAGGAAATCTGTTGATTGTCTACTTTGTTTTCTTCCCATTAAAGGAGGGATGATGCACAAAAAGCCCCTCGTGAGGTCAGCAGGCAAGAAGAAACAAACTGAATTCTCCCCCTCAGTGTGATGCAAATTCCAGAGAAAGAAAACCAGCTTTATTTGGATCATCAGGTTAGGTTTCAATACCACTGCAGCCTGGAAGGAAAACTCTCTATGTCAAATGTGTCCTGCAAAGGAATTTGGTAAAAGCTTAGCAGCTCTAGGAGAATGTGCTGGGTGTTCCAGCAGCTGGGCTGAGAGGCACATCAGCCACTTGGAGCTCACATCTTCCCCTCTGTCCAGGATCACATCTGCCAGACTCTTCAAGGAATCCGTGGGCAGCACCCAGAACTTAATCCCAGTTTATGCTATGCTGGCAATCCCATTTTTCCTTAGCAGAGCAACACCTGCAAGGCTCAGCCTGCAGGTAATGTCATTTCTGGAAGGGTGAGGTAGAGTGAACACTTAGCTAAAACCCAAATGTTAGAAAGCTTTAAAGGTCTGAGGCAAGACTGGAGTGCTCCCAGGCTCATACTCCCCCTGGATCACAGCCAGGGGCCAGTCACTGGCACAGCTGAGCAGAGGTGCCCTTTCCCATTCCCTTCTCATCCCTCCTGCCAAAGGTCACAGCCAGCAGAGCCCCTCAGGCCAAGGAACACCAGCATGGGCCTTGCCTGTGCTCCTCATACTCCACTGGGCAGAAGAAGTGGTGCAAACCAGGTCCTAAGCACAGCTCCACCTTGGCACCTTTGTTGCTGTTGAGGTTCTGGTCTATTTTATTTGCCTGGGGTTTCTGCAGCTCTGCAGCAATGCTGTGCAGTGGGAAAGGAAAATACATAAATATTGACTAAGCCTTTGGGTTTGATGGGGGGTGGAAGGGATGGGAGTAAAATGCAGGAGAGAGATATTTTCTAGCTCTGATTTTACTCTATTCCTTCTAAGAAGAACTCTAGGCAAGTCTCTAAAACATGTCATAAACCCCCTTTTTTGGCTGGCTGCATTCCTGGGTACCTGCTGGTGTGGCTGAAGAAACAGGGACTGAGAACCTGCAGCACAAAGAGAGGAAAGCACATCCTGGGCAGCAGCCTGGGACAGCCTGCAGGGATTGTCAGCACTGTTAGGTGCACAACAGCTGATGCACAGACCACAGGGCTGCACAGACAGGGGAGGAACAAAGGAGACCTCCCAGCCAAAGCCACAGGTGTGCCAGCTCCACCTCAGCTGTGGCCTCCTAATTCTCTCTCACTCAGGAGCTGCTCATGAGTGCAGGATGTGAATGTGCAGCGTGAGGAGCTGTTTGCTGTCACTAACAAATCAAGCTTTTAACATTAACATCCACTTGATTAATAAAAAATGCTCTGATAAATACCAGTTGTAAAGGGAATTTGTAGAGCACGCTCAAATTCCAACCAGAAATTCGTTTTTCAGTCAGGTGTTTTCTTTTTTTTCTAACTTTGGTAACAGCAATTCAGTTTAATGAAAAAAATATAATGAAAAAAAACCAAAACAACCCTGACCAAGCCAAAGTTTGTGCCTCAAAACATTTATTGTTTATTTAACAACAGCAGTGAGGCTTCTGCTCAGTAAATGAACACAAGTGTGAGCAGAACATGCAGGATAAGACATGCTTACAGAAACTTGTGACTGAAAGCAGGGAGAACACCCACCCAGAACACTTTGGTTTTGTTTGATATAAATATATATATGCTTATAATATGCATTTGAAAGCATGAAGGGAAAGGTAATGGAAAGACCATTTAAATAATCTCCAACTTCAGCTTTTAAAAAGCATGGAATGTAGAGTTTAGTACTGGCAAAAATACACAGAAAAAAGAATAAAGCTTTTTTTTAGGTTGTGCAACATGTGTTTTCTCCAGGAGGAGAACTTACATGGGACACAGGATCTGTTTGAAACAACCTGGTAAACTGAGAAACAGGAAACCTGGGAGAGCTTAGGCATGCATTTTACTGTCAAATTTTCTCTATCCCCTTCAGCTTCCTGCTGATGTAAACAATTCTGGTGCAGACAAACAGGGAAAATACCAGTTCTCTCTACCTGCCACTCTTCTGGTTTGTTAGAAATGGTGGCACAGAGCCCAGAAAACTGGCACAACCTAGCAAACCTACAATGAGAACCACCATCACAACTGTGGCTGAATTCTTTTTAATCCCTTTGTCATCCCCACCTTTTACTGCTCTTACACCCCTCTCCTCCACCAGGTCACACCACCACAAAATCATTTAGAAGGATGAATCAATTCCTGGCTAAAGAGCTGTTAACTTTTGGGAACCTGGTAATATTGAACAGAAAATACTCTGCCACTTCAGCTTTTAGAATATCAGCTATGCAGACAATATTCTCCTCTCTTTTAGACATACCTGCAGGATGAGAGACTCTTTATCACCTTCTAATCGTGCCAACCTTTCTTGATAAGTTTCATTATTGGATGAATGATGGTTCACCTGTGACTGGGAGGAAAAAAAAATTGCTCTGAGAATTTTTACAGTTAAAATTTCAAGCAATAGGTAATAAAAGGTTTGTATATTAAGCAGTTTTTGCAAGAAAAAAAATATTAAAAAATGTGTGTATGGACCAGAACTGTTTATTTCATATGCATTAAGCCTTTGGACTGTACCTTTTTTGAATACTCTCATTTCCAGCAATCAAGAGGGATAAAAGAATAGACTGATATTTCCTAGAAAATTATAATTTCAATGAAAAATACCATCTTACCAAAACAAAACCCATTTAATTTGAAATATCTAGTTCCCTCCCCAGTTTTTTGCCCAAGTCAAAGAATCTTGTGCTTACTTTCAAGTGGTAAAAACTGCTATAGGTGTATTATTCCTAGAAATTACTGAAATAAAATTAGAAGGTTTCTGTTAGAAATTAAAAATGTATTTAAATGATCAAATTCTTATCAGGAGCTACTCAAGCCACTCAATCACTTATGGATTTTTAAATGGCTCTAGGGGGCAAAACCTTCTAAAACATAGCCTATCCTTACCTATTCTAACTCATTTCCTATGAACTTTAGTATTTCATATAGAAACACCACAATTAAAAAATTAAGATTTATTTAAGTATAGAGGGTGCTGCAATCCAAGGAGCTCCCTTCAACTGCAGCTGACTCCTCATTTATAGATACTTGCACAACAGTGCCAATATAATTATAATCCTCCCTGCACAACCACCCTTTCTTTTTCAACTGAACATTTGTGAGCAGATCTTTTAAAAAAAAATTAAATGTATTTATGGCTTCTTGAGCTGTACTGAGGCATACAGGCCCAAAGGTAAAACAGGTGGTGAAAATAAACTTGGTGCTAATTGGCACAAATCAAGAAATCAAATTTTTATCCACTCAAAAGACACTTTTCAAGACATAAAATGCTGAACTAGATGTGTGGCACCTTTTTAAGCTGAGGGAAACACAGGAGTCTTATCTCTGATTATTTTGAAAGAAATTGAGATGTCTAAAGTGATTATCTGGGTCACTGTTCCATCCTGGGGCCAACGATAATTTGCAATATTCTTGGTTTTTTTCTTCTTCTAAAGACCTCCATAAACTCCTCTCCATCTACTTCTTACCTACCCATCACTAGAGCATTTTTTAAATGCCTAATCTGAATAATCTCTTTAATTTTATGGTTCTTATCATACCACTAATAAATTTAAAAAATAGGTCCTTCCGTTCACTTCAGAGATTTTTTACATATTTGAAGATTATCTCTACATCTCTAATTAGCAGGTCCCTCTTTGTGTTGTGGAAGAAAATATGAGGTTTTCTGTCTTTTCCTCATCGGTTAAATTTTCAAGATTTCTTTTGGTTCCTCTTAACCAACTATTTCCCAACTTCTTTTGAAATTAAATGCCAAAGAGGGCTCCAA
This sequence comes from Notiomystis cincta, assembly GCA_013398075.1. Taxonomy (NCBI): domain Eukaryota; kingdom Metazoa; phylum Chordata; class Aves; order Passeriformes; family Notiomystidae; genus Notiomystis; species Notiomystis cincta. Next base: position 49,062 of record VZRX01008242.1, read on the forward strand.
CTGAGACTGCCTCGAGTGGTAAAACCTTTCCACAGACTCTGGGGCCTCATTTCTTTCCATATTAACCATACAGTAAAATTCATATGTTTTCAGCCTAGGACCCATAACTTCCAGATCCTTTTAAAATGCTTTTATTTAGCTGCCAGCCTGTTCTTCATTCTGCTTTTACTCTTTGTTTCTGCTTAAATGCAGAACTTTGAGCAAGTCTGCACTGACTTGCATAATATCATTTATACTCTTTTCCTATGCATCTGGCTCTTAAATTCCTCTCAAGCCCTTTAGCATAGCTGCAAGGCCCTTCACTAAAATCACCCAGAAATTCAATAATCTTGGTCTTTTGTCCCTGTTCCAACAGGAGCCTTGACCACAGAACTGCAGGAGCTCACTCCACATCAGCGTTCATCATCCAAAAAGAACGTGCTAACTCTACTCAGAATTAACTTTTGTCACGAGTTTTTCACCAGTTCATAATAGGTACAACTAAGGCCCAAGACCTCACAGAAATGGCTCTAAATATGCAGGTGTGAGGTCAGCCAGAAAGTCCTCAGATGAGCACAGGAGAGTACAGTAGGCAGAGAAATGACCTGCTAAATAAAAGTGTCTGATTGACGTACGGCAGCTGTTTGAGACTTGGTAATTCTTTGTGGCTCGTATAAAGACAAGATAAAACAGTGTAACATGAACCAAGGCCATCTGTGGATGGCTGGAGTGCATTCTGCACTTGTGAGAGTCAGGACTGAGAGGAAACTGAGCCAGATGTCACATGGGTCAGCAGCAACTGAATACAGGACCTACAGCACAAAAGACTGAAGACTGCAGATGATTCAAAGAGCTCACAAACAATAAATAAACAAAAACTGGGCACGTGGTTACACAGGTCTAAAAGGCTGACTCTACAAGATTTCCTATGAAGCTGTTATTTCAGAATATCCAGCATTAAAGACCAAAAATTGCTACCTGGGCTCAACAAAATGTATCCCAAATATGTCAACCATGTCTATTATGATAAAAAAAAAAAGAGAGAGATTGCATAAAACATCTAAAAAAGTTTATGATAACACATGATAAAGCAGAAGGAAAGATATGCTAAGGCAAGGTAGCTAAAAATATGTTGATGGCAGTACCACTGCAGATAAAAAATCAACTGCATGCCACAAATACTTTGCCTACAGGAATCAGAGAATCCTTAAGGCTGGAAAAGAGCTTTAAGATCGAGTCTAACCAACACCACCACTATTTTCACCATCAAACCATGTCCTCAAGTACCATATCCAGCATTTTTTGAACTCTTCCAGGGATGGGGTCTCCAGCATTTCCCTGGGGAGTCTGTTCCCATGTTTTACAACCCTTTAGGGAAGAAATTTTTCCCACCTAAACCTCTCATGGTGCAACCTGGGGCCATTTCTCTTGTCCTCTCTCTGGGCGCCTGTGAGGAGGAACGTGGTTCCACCCTCCTGTCAGGCAGTTCTAGAGAGTGAGGAGGTCCCTCCTGAGCCTCCTTTTCTCCAGGCTAAATACCCCCAGCTCCCTCAGCTTCTCCTCATCAGCCCCATGTTCCAAACCCCTCCCAGCTCCACTGCCCTCCCCCAGACTCGCTCCAGCCCCTCACTGTCCTTCCTGGCCTGGGGGGCCCAGAACTGGACACGGCACTCGAGCTGTGGCCTCAGCAGTGCCCAGCACAGGGGACAGTCCCTGCCCTGCTCCTGCTGCCCACACCACTGCTGAGCCAGGCCAGGGGCCACTGCCCCCTGGGCACTCCCTGGCTCACGTTCAGCTGCTGCTGACCATCGCCCCCAGGNCCCTTCAACTGCAGCTGACTCCTCATTTATAGATACTTGCACAACAGTGCCAATATAATTATAATCCTCCCTGCACAACCACCCTTTCTTTTTCAACTGAACATTTGTGAGCAGATCTTTTAAAAAAAAATTAAATGTATTTATGGCTTCTTGAGCTGTACTGAGGCATACAGGCCCAAAGGTAAAACAGGTGGTGAAAATAAACTTGGTGCTAATTGGCACAAATCAAGAAATCAAATTTTTATCCACTCAAAAGACACTTTTCAAGACATAAAATGCTGAACTAGATGTGTGGCACCTTTTTAAGCTGAGGGAAACACAGGAATCTTATCTCTGATTATTTTGAAAGAAATTGAGATGTCTGAAGTGATTATCTGGGTCACTATTCCATCCTGGGGCCAACGATAATTTGCAATATTCTTGGTTTTTTTCTTCTTCTAAAGACCTCCATAAACTCCTCTCCATCTACTTCTTACCTACCCATCACTAGAGCATTTTTTAAATGCCTAATCTGAATAATCTCTTTAATTTTATGGTTCTTATCATACCACTAATAAATTTAAAAAATAGGTCCTTCCGTTCACTTCAGAGATTTTTTACATATTTGAAGATTATCTCTACATCTCTAATTAGCAGGTCCCTCTTTGTGTTGTGGAAGAAAATATGAGGTTTTCTGTCTTTTCCTCATCGGTTAAATTTTCAAGATTTCTTTTGGTTCCTCTTCACCAACTATTTCCCAACTTCTTTTGAAATTAAATGCCAAAGAGGGCTCCAACTGAGACTGCCTCGAGTGGTAAAACCTTTCCACAGACTCTGGGGCCTCATTTCTTTCCATATTAACCATACAGTAAAATTCATATGTTTTCAGCCTAGGACCCATAACTTCCAGATCCTTTTAAAATGCTTTTATTTAGCTGCCAGCCTGTTCTTCATTCTGCTTTTACTCTTTGTTTCTGCTTAAATGCAGAACTTTGAGCAAGTCTGCACTGACTTGCATAATATCATTTATACTCTTTTCCTATGCATCTGGCTCTTAAATTCCTCTCAAGCCCTTTAGCATAGCTGCAAGGCCCTTCACTAAAATCACCCAGAAATTCAATAATCTTGGTCTTTTGTCCCTGTTCCAACAGGAGCCTTGACCACAGAACTGCAGGAGCTCACTCCACATCAGCGTTCATCATCCAAAAAGAACGTGCTAACTCTACTCAGAATTAACTTTTGTCACGAGTTTTTCACCAGTTCATAATAGGTACAACTAAGGCCCAAGACCTCACAGAAATGGCTCTAAATATGCAGGTGTGAGGTCAGCCAGAAAGTCCTCAGATGAGCACAGGAGAGTACAGTAGGCAGAGAAATGACCTGCTAAATAAAAGTGTCTGATTGACGTACGGCAGCTGTTTGAGACTTGGTAATTCTTTGTGGCTCGTATAAAGACAAGATAAAACAGTGTAACATGAACCAAGGCCATCTGTGGATGGCTGGAGTGCATTCTGCACTTGTGAGAGTCAGGACTGAGAGGAAACTGAGCCAGATGTCACATGGGTCAGCAGCAACTGAATACAGGACCTACAGCACAAAAGACTGAAGACTGCAGATGATTCAAAGAGCTCACAAACAATAAATAAACAAAAACTGGGCACGTGGTTACACAGGTCTAAAAGGCTGACTCTACAAGATTTCCTATGAAGCTGTTATTTCAGAATATCCAGCATTAAAGACCAAAAATTGCTACCTGGGCTCAACAAAATGTATCCCAAATATGTCAACCATGTCTATNAAAATGTATTCCAAATATGTTAACCATGTCTATTATGATAAAAAAAAAAGAGAGAGATTGCATAAAACATCTAAAAAAGTTTATGATAACACATGATAAAGCAGAAGGAAAGATATGCTAAGGCAAGGTAGCTAAAAATATGTTGATGGCAGTACCACTGCAGATAAAAAATCAACTGCATGCCACAAATACTTTGCCTACAGGAATCAGAGAATCCTTAAGGCTGGAAAAGAGCTTTAAGATCGAGTCTAACCAACACCACCACTATTTTCACCATCAAACCATGTCCTCAAGTACCATATCCAGCATTTTTTGAACTCTTCCAGGGATGGGGTCTCCAGCATTTCCCTGGGGAGTCTGTTCCCATGTTTTACAACCCTTTAGGGAAGAAATTTTTCCCACCTAAACCTCTCATGGTGCAACCTGGGGCCATTTCTCTTGTCCTCTCTCTGGGCGCCTGTGAGGAGGAACGTGGTTCCACCCTCCTGTCAGGCAGTTCTAGAGAGTGAGGAGGTCCCTCCTGAGCCTCCTTTTCTCCAGGCTAAATACCCCCAGCTCCCTCAGCTTCTCCTCATCAGCCCCATGTTCCAAACCCCTCCCAGCTCCACTGCCCTCCCCCAGACTCGCTCCAGCCCCTCACTGTCCTTCCTGGCCTGGGGGGCCCAGAACTGGACACGGCACTCGAGCTGTGGCCTCAGCAGTGCCCAGCACAGGGGACAGTCCCTGCCCTGCTCCTGCTGCCCACACCACTGCTGAGCCAGGCCAGGGGCCACTGCCCCCTGGGCACTCCCTGGCTCACGTTCAGCTGCTGCTGACCATCGCCCCCAGGTCCTTCTCCCTGGGCCCCTTCCAGCCATTCTTCCCCCAGTCTGGAGCCCTGCATGGGGCTGTTGTGACCCAAGAACAGGACCTGGTGCTTGGCCCATCCCTCCTGCCTGTCCAGATCCCTCTGCAGAGCCTTCCTGCCCTCCAGCAGGCTGTGGGTGAAGGTGTTGAACAGGGCTGGCCCCAACACTGCTCCCTGAGGGACAGCACTGGTGATGGTCCCCAGCTGGATGGAACTCCACCCATCACCACTCTCTGGGCCAGGACATCCAGCCAGGTTCTACCCACTGAAGAGTGCACCTGTCCAGGAGCTGCAAAGCTCAGTCTCCTTGGTGATTCTGGATATAGTTTGCTGGCCATCAGATTGCAAAAGATATTAAGACACAAAGTTTACTGGAACAATTCCAAATTAAGAAAAGGAAAAGAAAGTTTTCCATACTTTTTTTTTCCACCTGCTTTAGCTTTTTCATTTTATTTTCCAAATCTGTCTTTGGAATATGCTCACTGATTTAAAGTGTGATTTAAAGTATTGGTAGCTGCTGGAAATTTTGAAGTGTCTGAGTATCACTTGCATGATCCAGTCATTACCGAGTTGTTTTCCAAGAAAAGGGCTTAAATTTTCCTTCTTATGTGACACCAAAAAAATCAGACTTTGGAGAACAACGCAATAGCTTTGATTTAAAATGAGGATAATCAGCAAAAGTATAAAAGGATATGGCAAGAAATGTTGGTCAGCTGATGCTCTCCTCGTGCTTGCCTTTTGAGCACCAAGAATCTCCAGCACAGCTCATTTTAACCCAAACCCCACCAACTTGGTCAGCAAGCTGTTACTCAGAAATAGGTCAGAAACACCATGGATCTCACCCTGGGCTGTGGGGCAGGGAGGAGCTGGGAAAAGAATCCTGGCAGTCAGTTAAAGTGGTGATTTGTAAACTTTTTCAACAAGTCACCCGCCTCTGAGGAGACAATTATGTCATAACCTCCTCTCTCCTTCAGCCACATGAATCACCTTCAGCTCCACTGATAATTCAGCAGGGTGCCTGTGGCAACAATAATACTTGTGTTAATGGGGAAGATTAGGCTTGATATATTGTTGTAGTTTAGGAGCTGAAAACAAGAGGCATGGCCAGCAGAGTCCAGCTGGTCAGCTTTACCACAAACTACCACACACTGCAGTATGACATTTCAGCACAAGAAAATGTGGACTGCAGACTCTTCCCAGCCCATCTGGAGTTGGCAATAATTAGAATAATGGTCTTTCCACCTCTGGAGTACTCTTTTTGGTCAGTAGAATTAAATTCTGAGTCACGAGGAGCTGTATTATGAAGTGATGAGTGAGAGGCTTACACGGTAAACATTTTTATTTGCATCTGACTATGGATGCAATACAAATTTAATCTCTTGGCATGTTAGTGCTACCTCAGATACACACCCATCTCAATACATGTGCATTCCCTCAGTTAGCTGAGAGGAGGAGGAGAAGGCTGGAACATGATTTCTGGATCTATAATTCTTGCCTTTCATCTGAAGGCAATTAGTAAATCAACAGCAGGATTTTTTATTTGCCATTGTTACTGGTTAAATGAAAGTGGCAGTCATTTGGAAATTGCTGACAGTGCATAGTCTGAAACTAAGTAAAGACAGAGCTAGGTAAATTCTGGTAGTCCTTAAACCAAATGAATTTTAAACACATATTTTTATCGTATCTGGATAATTTTTCTGAAAACTAATACTTATTTTTTCCCTCCAGTTACATGTCTTAGAGGAAAATATCCTTATAGAAGTCATAAGATTCACCTTCAATATCTTAAATTTAATGGCTACATCATGGGTTTGATCACTCCACTTCTTGCTAGTACAAGTTAAGAATCTCCTCCAGAAAAAAAGGAAGGCATAAAATCAATGTACATCAATTTCAGGCCAGCCATCAGCTCTGTGCCTCACTGTTTGCAGTGAATATTAGCATTTACATTAATTTTTTTTGCTATAAATACATGTCAATATATCAGAATGTGGCTTGTGCTGTTTTTATTTGGAATGGTGCCTTCCAATTAAGGACTGGTGGAAAGGTAAGAAGAATAAGGCAACAGGATGACACAAAATTGTTTGTGAACCCTCTGCCCCAAATCCCTTGGGAGAGCCAAAGGTGAGACACTTCCAGGCAGTGGGGGTATCTCGGGTCCTTGGTTTGCAACAGAAACTTTTAACAGATCCACACTCAGGCCCTGTGAAAGAACCCAACATTAATTACCTGTACAACACTTCCCTCAGACTGCCTCCCACTGCTTTGTGAGAACTGTGCTGCTGCCCAAGCTGGGAAGTTAAAAGCACAATGTTTATACACAGGGAATTTTCCCCATCCTCCTTCCTGGGCTCTGTCCCCCTGCTCTCAGGGTTTGCTGCCCACTTTGTCCTGGCCCTGCATTTCCACAGGTCAGCTTAACAGCAATAAAGCCCAATGGAAAGGACTCCAGTGTGGTGACACATTATTCCAGTTTGACCTAAATATTACTTTTTCCCTCACTGCTGCTGCAAGATGCTGCTGTGTACATTATCTTACAAGACTTCTGCTTAAAGCCAGACCCTCCATTTAAGCATCTGAAAATAGCAGTTGTATCTGCTGTTTTGCCTGCCTGGATCTCGTGATTTTTGTTTCTGTTTGCTGCCCTAAGCCAGTCCAAGCCACAGATACCACACAAATCCAGCCTAGCTAACCCCTGCAACATCAAACCCCATCTGGGTCTCTGAAGTGATTTCTGCTAATGATGAAACTTGAGCCAAGCTCTGGCATATTTCACCAAGGCTTTATGGAAGTCTGTTGCTGTTATTCTCTGGTAAATGCCATGTGTTACTCTGCAAGCAACTCGTAATTTTATTATCAGGCAAAGAGCAACAGTTTACGATTGCAGAAACTGAAATCTTTAGGTGCTGTAACAGTCAGTGCCAGACGGGAGACACTGGGATTCTTGGACAATGGGAGAACTGAACAAGGAGCTTAGATTGTTTCAACTCTTTTTTTGCTTCTAAATCAGAGGAATTTGGGAGCAGACTGCTTAAGTTCTCCTGGGAACAACACGAGATCACTTTCAGTCCTCCTCCCTTCCCCCACATGTGCTCACCCCTTTAAAGAGCTTGCAAGGAAAAACAGCAATATTGATATTCTCATTTATGTACCTGACATTAAGGGAATTACACACAACGACAGCAGAAGATTATTCCTGCTGAAATTAATTTCATATTAATTCCTGTGAAATCTTGTGCTACATTTGAACACCGTTTTCTTTCTGAATACTCTCCACAAGCTGATTAATTAAGCTCACCTAATTAATCTTTTTGTTAGCAAACCTGTCTTCACAGAAGTGAAATTTGCACCAGGAGGGCAGGAGTGGCAGACACGCCGTATCCACAACCTCATTTAAATAGCAAATTAATATGTGAGCTCAAAATACACTTTTTTAAAGAGTTTAATTAGCTTTAAGTGCACAGGTTAAACTCATAGTATCATGTTACCAGCAGCTACTTCCTGTTGCCTCTTCACTATCCACTCACTTCCCATTTAATCCCCTCCACAGACACACTCCAGAAATGTGAAAGTTTCCAGAATCTGATGCAAATATTTGGTAAATTAACTTCAGCATTCTCAAGCTCTTATTAAATACCGACACATCATTAATATTTTACACTTAATCAAGAAACTACATAAAGAAAGGTTCCTAATCACATTTCACATTAGGATGGACAGATATTTTGTATTTATACAGCTGGTAAAAACCCAGGAGTACATGTGCATATGTATTCATGTGTGTATACATATACACAGGCAAGAATTTGCAGGGAAAACACACACAGGTTAAAACAGATTTTAGAAGAATAAGGAGGGGATGTGCCTCTTTCGTGACACACAATTAAATCCATATTCTAATTTAAAACCCAGCCTAGTCTGAGAGACCTATTCACATCCCATTCATGGATTTTTCTAACACTGAAAAATAAATACTTAAAACATAAAACAAATCTAAAAGCTGACGGAAACAAAGTGATTTTTCCAAGGCGATGAGAGAACTGCACAAAGCTACTTTTTGTTTTATTTTTAAGAAAGGAAGACAAAAACAATCTCATGCAGTTAATCTATGTCTGTGGGCGGTTCATCAACAAAATGAACAAAACTAACAGCCCTGCCTTTTACAAACCCCCATCTTTTCAGCAGAGTAGCAGGCACAGAAGCAAACCACCATCATTTTTACCCGAGACAAAGGCATCCCCAAAGGTCTCATGCGGTTACCCCGAGGAGGAATCCCCTAAGAGAGGAGCTGGTGCAGAAAAGGTTTCCCTTTAAAGCAGGACATGGTAAACAACACCCTCTCCTTTCTTTGCCATACGTTACCATGCAGGATTTGTTTTGTTGCACTGCAATCCCCAGAAGGCACGAGCACTTGCCAGAATCTATTGCCATTTGCTCAAAGTTTGATCCTACTGTTTCATTTTTAAAGACAAAGACAGCTGATTTTCTCCCCCCCTCCCTAAGCCCTCCTCCTCCTACACCAAGACACGTCTTTAATTCACTTCTCCTGAAGAAACTCACACCATTTAAAGTCTGAGGCCCCGAATGAGTTTCCTTTCACAAAGCAGAGAATTCTGACTAATTTTGCTAAACGTGCATTTAGGAAGAGAAAACAAAGCCCAGCAAATCACTTACCCTCTTTAGCCACGTGAAGTGCTTGTAAATATCAATCTCACCATCCATGCTTTGGGCCCATCTCAGCAGTCACATTCCCAGGGTTAAAAGAAACTTTTGGAAGCAAGCGATCTGCTTTGTTCTACAGGATGTAGCTGTGATTTCTTCCCCTTTCAACCCTCAGCTTCTAAAATCTTCAATCCCTGCTCATATTTTAAGCTGAATCCCCTGCCCCTGTCCCAGAGCCTTATCCCTAAGGCTTCTCACAGATGTATATATAACACACAACTGTATAAACCTCATGCTCCCTTCCCCAACATCTGGTTTTTTTAAACAGCAGATCAGTTAGCAGCACGAACAATGCAACCCCCAAAACATTAAAAATATAACTTGCTAAATCATCTTTTAAAAAGGATCTTTCAAGAACAGCATAAATCTGCAGGAACTGTTCCCCTTTAATGCTGAATAACAAGCTAAAAATTATTAAGCTGTCACTGAGAAACTATTTTCAAGTAATGCTTTCTCTGGCTTTCTGTTTCAAGAGTGGCTGGAACTCATTACCAAAGACCCCCTATTTCCTGTCTCTGTTCCACTCCCTGTTTATCCTAACACTACTCAGCCTTCTCCATTTATTTCAGGCTCAGACAAAACCTAAAAATAAGTTCTGCTCTTTGAATTACTTGCCTGTCCTCTCAAAAGACAATATAAAAGGGGAGGAATCCAAGGACGATCCTGTGAATAAGACAATGATCCCATAAATACTGCTATTGCCAAAGAGGAGATTTTCCATCCTAGCAGAAGATGATGATGATGATACCCTTCCAAGATATTTGTCTGTTCCTGCTGAAGCTGAAATCTCACAGCACGGCAACTTTCCAAACTTGCAACACCGGGATGAACGCGCGTGCAACGCGACGCTCTGGCAACAAGGGGAGTCTGAAGCGTTGCCTGCTATTGTGGTGTCCTCTAGTGCCTCCACACAGCAGTTATCCATAACTCCTGCTTTTCCCTAACAAACTCCACTTTCCAGGGCTGTTTCTGCCCCTGGTCTGCAGTGGCTCTGGCCTGACTGTTCCACACACAGGGACAACTGCTGGGGCAATGCCTCCTGGGGCCCAGAGGCAGCTGTGCCCATGGAATCTTTGTGGTCAGCCCAGAACATTTACTTCTCTCCTCACTGCCTTCACACCCTACAGCCAAACCACCCCTGGCTTTAAGGAGCAGTACACCAACAGTCTGGAAGAGCCAGTGTCAAAGCTGCCCAAGGTATACACAAAGGACTCAAATGGATGATCAAAAGGATGTACAAAACCCTGAAAAGTTGTTCTTACAGGGAGCTGCCTCACTCAGGCATTACCCACATTCCAGACTGGGGAAGGCACAGATTCGTGACAAAATGTCTTCAAGAGGATGTGGGTTTTTAATATTTTAACCATTCTAGGTCCTTTTGACCTGATGGAGCACTTTTCAGAACCTCCCATAACACAAAGAGGGAAGGATATAAACTCAGACTTTCAGTTCCTTTCATGTATTTATTATCTCTTCTTACTTAAAGTCATATGACAAGAAAAACATGACAATTTTTAGCAAGTCAGTGTTACAAGTCTTCTAAAGGTGCTGGGATACCTAAAATCACCAGTAAATGTGAACTGGTGAAGAACTGTCCATTTCCAAAAGCAAGGCTACCAGACAGATCAGAAGGGGACTTGGGTTGCCCTGTGCTCAGAATATACTTATTTTATGCTGTCAGAATGTGGATGAGAGCAGTTTGTTCTCGAGTAACTCACACTATCTGGCAAAAATCCTAATACATCAGCAATGGTCCATTAAAACCAAACCAAACTAAACCCTCTGAAAAAAACAAACAAAAAAACTTAATAGAGAACATTTTCCTGTGCATGTAGCCTCCATCATGGCTGAACAGCTGGACACTGAATAGGGGTTCTCTTGACATCAAGCATGAATGCCCAACAGTTTAAAGTATTTTTTTCCTTCAAAAAGCTTGTTATCTAGTTATGGGGATTAAAAAAACCATCAAACTTTATCTCACAGCACTGTATATCCCATAGTACCATCACTACAGTGCCTTAAGTTCCACATTTCGTCCATTTCAAAACACAGGCTCCAAGATCCACATTTCAGTCTTATTCAGAGAAGAGGGAAATGCCTCTCTTAAAACACTCCACCACACTATCAGCTAATGACTGTGGTTTTATTTTAAAAACTACAGAAAAACTGTATTACTAAACTTCCTAGTACCACAGGGTAGCATGTACATCTAGGGTAGTATCCATTTCTCCTTTTAAAAGTATTAAAAATGCCCACATTACCTTAACTTCTGCCTCGTCACTTGAGCTGGATTTCATGCAAAGGATTTCTGTTAGTCATTTCTTCCTGATTAAAAGGTGAGTGTCTGAATTTTCTGCATCTTATCAGGCAGAATGTTGACAGCATACATTCCAGACAGTCACATGCTCACGGGGAGCCTGTCACCTGCAGTCTGAACTTTACATCCTGCTTGAGCTTTGGCCTCAAACGCTCAGAAACCAACTGGATGCAAATCAACAGCCTCAGATTTGCTTAGAATGCTTTTTCATTTCACTGGGAAAGCAGGTTAGCCTCTCTGGGCAGTGTGAAAATGAGGGGAAAATGGTGGAATATGAGGATTGCTTCATCAGGTTACCACTGTATGTTTTCCTTATTTTCAGGAAATCCATGTCTGTGTATAGCTCTTTGCTGAGCACCAGTTTTTTAGTGGAGAACTAAAACACAAAGAAGCAAAAGCCCCCCCCTACCCCTGCAGAACCACCACCCTCAAGGGTCACCCCAGATGAGAGAGACTGATCCAGCTTTTGCTCTCCTGCCCCATCAAATTGTTTATTTTCTCCAAAAGTAAAAGAACACACAGGTTATGGCAACACAAATGCAATGCAGGGCATTGAAATATTTCAAGGTAGCAAAGTGTACATCCTCCACAAGCTGTGTGATAGCCCACTAGGATTTCTTGGGCAATTCCATAGTTCCATGGAAAACTGCTGACTACTGCCAGCCCTGACTGAACTGAAAACTCCATCTGCAGAACACCAAAGGTGCCAGCCCAAAGACTTTTTTACTGATACACAGCCCACAAAACCCACTCAGCCAAGTGAGCCATTATAGTCAGCATGTCAAACACTTCAAACAGGGCTTGAAATCTCTTTTACACAGTAAACAAACATGATGCAAGAGCTTTGAAACTGAAAGTAATGATGCTTTAAATGGTCAGCTGCACTTCTCAGGTCTCTCCATTCCAGACTATGAAGAGGCAAGAAAGCATCCAGAAATCCTCTTAGAATTGTGGAGGGAAAGGCACTGTCTGGTGTTTTCCCTCTTCTACTAAGAATGAACTGAAGAAGCATCTTCAGATCTGTTTGCTTTTCCACCACTTTTTCTCCCTCAACCAAGGCCCTGTGGACACCATAAAATTATATTTATTAGTGTTGCTTTAGCAATTTTCCTTTTTATTCTGTTGTGCTTGTGATAAAATGCAGGTTTAGGTGCAGCACAAATGCAAATGGTCATTTGTGTTCCTCTATTGCCCCTGAATCACCTGGGAAATTAAAGGGCAAAGGAACAGGAATCAGAGCAGTTCTCCAGGAACCTGTCTGCCTTTTCATCAATAACTTATAGATGATTCTGGTTTCAAATCCCATCAGCCTCTGGAAACACTAAGAGAACTTACACTTGCTCTCTTAGCCAAGAAATGGAGTGAGCAGGTTTGCATCCTCCCAGCCTCACCAGGGGAGCCCAGTGAGGATGGACATGCTACAAGAATTTACCCATTCCCAAGATTTAGTATCAGTTTTTCCTAATTCTTCTGTGGGCTTTTCCCCAATCCTGGTGTCTGGGCTGCTTTGGAAACAAAGGGATTAGAGCCAGATTTTAAAAGGGAAAATTTTTTCAGTGTGCCAATTCACACGTGTCATTCTCATGGTGCAGAGAAATGTGAGGGCTTTAGACTGAAAAAGGAGAGAGAAAATATGAGAATACTTGTGTATTTATTCTCAGGCCATTTGTGCAGAAGATAATGGAGGAAGAAATCCCTTTTCCATGGCAAAAATGGCTTCAGGAATCTAGATGAAGTATTTCCAGCAAGAAGATTTGCTTTAGAATCTTAATTGTGACTAACTGATAATGCCTACGTGACAGAGGAAGAAGAAACTCTGGGAACAAAATGAAAAATAATACACTGCATTCTGTAGATGAGCACGTTTGCTTTGCCTGTGATAATTTAAAAATAATAAACAATATCCTGGGAAACAGACAAGAAATAACATTTTGCAGATGCACAAACAAATAATCCTTCGCCCAGCACAAAACACAAAACTCAACCCTAATGGCTTCATCCTTTGATTAAAATCTGTATTTCAGAATTAAACAGACTTAGATGGCAATTAGCTCCACGTGGTGGTTAACTGCCACCTTTATTCCATATTGGTAATTCTTCCAGGTAATTCCTCATGGAGCCCCTCCCATGTCACACACCCCAGCACTGGGATGTCCTTTCTGGTCACTGCTCAAGCAATAAGCAGCTCCCTTCCCTTGGCTGGCATAAAGAATGTTCTGCTGGTTCTGAGATGAACTTCCTGCCTAATTCATCCACAGACATTTGCACATTTTTGGCAGTCTCAAATATTCCTGCCATATGCTGAAATACTTTGTCCAGTTCTATGAGAACTCTGACTTTTTGGTTTTTTGGCATGAAACTTATTTAGAAGAGAACATAAGAAACCTGAGAACTCTGTTTTCACATAAAATCTAAGAAATATTTTCTACTCAACAGAGCATCAAAATCCCTGTGAACACTTCCCCCAGTTATATACCTTGATATGTAAAGAAAATAATTAAAGATACTTATTTACATCCTAACACACAACCCATTACAATGAGTCAGGTTTAGTTTCCAGTCTCAAATATTTCAAACCACTGCTGAAACCACTAAATCTGCAGTAAATCAGTATGAGATGTCTGAAACAGAATATCTGCCAAATATTTGTACACACTCCAACAACATTACCAGGTATCAGTTTGCCTCTCTCCGCTATGATGCAAATCAGATTTTTCTCTTCTAAAGTTCAGAATGGAAAAAAATAGTAAAAAATCCACCCCAAAACAGAATAAACTGCAGATACACCTTTACAAGTGTATCTTTATTTCTGATACGGAATATACAAATATTCTTTTTTTTCTCCTTAAGAATTTCATTATTAAGGAAAATTAAGCCCATTTTTTCCAACTTCTAGAAAAGAATAGGATGCCAACATGCTGGACAATATCTCTAAAATAAATATTTGTTTTTTCCAAATTTGAACAGTCACAAAAGCTGAAAAAATGTTAGTTGCATGTTATTAGCATGCTAATCCAAAAGAGAATGAAACAACTTTGCGGGGGAGACATTATTGCTATGTTTGTCATAACTAATAAGATTTAGGAAAATATCAATAGGTCAAACTATCCAAATTCTGTGAAATCTGTTCAATACAGAAACACTTCAGAGTTATGACCTTCCTCTTTTATTCAAATAATGCCTCCAAATCAATACATGACCTTTTAAAATTAAATTTTGCCTCCAGTTTCTTTACATAACCTCTACATCTTTTCTGTCAGCACCACTGTTTAAGGAAACAATTCTCTCTTCCCAATCTCCCTTCTTCATAGAAAACATTTTCCAATGTTTTCTGTAGCTCCACTTGAAAAACACATTTCTGCATTAAGGTTTGTTAAATGAATACAGTGTGTAACATTTAAATCAGTGAGATTTAAATCAGCTGGAGATTCTAGTGACAGATCAGAAGGTGAGGTGGAAAAGGGACTCCATGCACAATATCAGCTACAAAAGATGAACTAATGGAATATTCAGCCACTTAGTGCAAAGGAAGGCACCAAAGCCAACAGCTGAATGAGACTTGTACAAAAAGAACTGAATAAATTGTGTTTTTGAAGGATAACATGCAATTTCTGTACAAAATCATGGCTTCCTGCAGAGTATTCCACTGACAGCATCGAAGTGTGGATGGGTAGGCTGAGGATTGCCCCTGAGGCTAAATTTCATATGTGTCAGCAGAGTACCTTGAAATCTTGGCAAACTTCACTGAAGTACTGCAGGAATATCACCTGTCTTCCACAAGCACTCTGAGCCTCAGGCCACAGCACAACCCTGCTGAAACACTTCTGCTCTTTGCAGTTTAAGGAGGCTCTGCTAAACATCACTGATCATTACAAGGGTGAAAGAAAATGCCATTTTTAGAAAGAGATCTGAACCAATCCCATCCACTGCAGAGCTGTTTTAAACTCCTTTTTAGTTCTTCCCATAGAGGAGGCTTTCCTATTTCTCCTGTGAGCAGTCACAGTCAGAGGTGATGGGGCTGATTCCCAGGCAAAGCAACCACTGAACTGTGGAAAAATTGGGTCTGGTTTAGAGAAGTTCCATGCCAGTGGGTCCAGTATCTCTGAGGCCTTCTCCAGTATTCATAAACAGCTGAACACATGAAGGGCACTTCTCTGCTGGTTCTGGTGTACTGTGAATTGCTCTGAAACCCTTGGGGAACCCTGAGAGGGACCAGACTTTCCAGTTCAGGGCTTCCTTGCATCCCCAACTCATTGAAAAGGAGCCAGAGCCCTGCAGGGGACTGGGACATCACCCTTCAGCTGCCAGCCCTTCCCAGAAAACATAACCCCCCTGATGGGGGCTGGCAGAAAGAAACACTTCCCCCTGACAGAGGGAGTATCACTTGGCAGGGGGACCCAGCTACAAATAGCTCCAGCAGGGCTCCCAGATCCACCAGCAGATAAATAAATGCACTGGCTTTAAATGGCCCTGCTCAGAGCACATTCCCTGCCCACTCAGCTGCTGCTGAAAAATGCTGCTGGTACTTTTAGAAAAAAGAGTGTTTTCAAGCACATGGAAGTGCCCTGAACTCAGTCATTTTCTGCCTCTCCTCTGGATGGATAATGCTGTGAAATGAATCTTGGAGAAAAGTGAAATAGAGAGAGCAGTGGTTAGCTTTCAGCAGAGCACTTTAACACATGCTTAAAATAAAACTTTGAAGTGACTTCAAAAACTTCCACAAGCTCCATCAAATCAGAATTCTGAACTGGGCTTTACTGTTTTCATTCAAGCCTTTGTGAAGGTACTGGGGGAAAATATTCCTTGATTCTAACCCACAGTGGAAGCAATCTCTTTTGAACATTAATTATGAGTGATTAGCAATCAAGACTGTAAGGAATTTATCCTGTTTCTGCTTTTACCACTAAAGAATAGATCTTGAAAAGAAACAAAGTATAGCACACAGCATAAGGCAAATGACATTCTATTAAAAATTGCCTCTACCACATGTTCCTCCACTATTTCTTCTGCTCTCCTTTCCATTTCCTCAAATTGAGAATATTTAGGAAGATTTTCAGAGTCAAACTTCAAAAAAACCTTCCCATAATCAGGAAAATATTAATGAGTTTTCAAGAATTGGCCTTTTAAGGCTCAGTATATAAATCTACATGATGGAGTGGTTTGCTTTAAATAAAGATGTTCCACTAGGAGGAAGATCATGCTTTGCAGTCCTGAAAATGAGGCTTAAGGTCCATTGTGAAGAGTTCCTCTTACTCAGAAAAGGATTCCATAAAGGTGGATAGGTCAGAAAAGGATTCCATAAAGGGGGATAGAATAAACCCCAGAATGAACAGCTCATTCAGAGTTATGAAACTGTAACAAAATCCGTTCTCTGGTAGCTCACAGAGCCAAATTGTCACTGCAGCAGTTAATTTTTAATGCTGAAATTACTTCTCTGCTTTGTGACAGGTCACGTGGTCACTGGCAATGCTGAAATATTTAACAAGAAACATTGACACTATCCACAAATTTGTTTTGAACTCTCCCTCATAATCCCTAGGCCTGTAAATTCTGTTTTTAAGGCCAAAGAACTTTGCAATCACAAAGCCACGTAAAACACTTCAGACATTCACTTCAAGGCAGAAGTTTTTAATACAATTCTTAGGTAGTTAGAAGTCTAAAATTAATCATGTTTTCTTCTGGTTTAGGTTTGTCAGAAGATTTGTGCAACTACAGCAACTATAAAATCCTCATTCTATATGACAGAGACTCTTTCTAAATTAAGTGCTAACACAGATGAAATAGGTTTGACAATCTCAAAGCAGGGCCTGTGTATGCTGTAATCTCAGAAAGCTGAATTGTTCATAGATCCCAGAGCACAGAAATGACAACAAAAAAAGGCCTTTTCAAAAAGAACACCTTTAGTCCTACAGATGCTGTGCCTCAGTCTCAGCAGAAACACCAAATCACCAATGACTCCATAAGAAAACAGAATAAAGCAGCTGCTCTCAAAAGAGTTAGTGTCAGGTATGAAACATGATACCTAAAGTTTTCCTATTCTAGACTTATCTAACTTTTCCCACATCTTTGGTATTCACACCTAGATCAGACAGACCAAAGAAAATAAGAGTTACCACTGGCTAAAAAAATTAAATAATTAAATCGGTCACCCCAAAATCTAATGCTCTAAATCCAAATTAAACCTTTAGCTTTCAAAACTGGTACCAAATTCTCTCTTAGGGGCCCAAACAGGATTTCCCAGCCACGGACCTGCTCCCTGTGGAGAATGCCAAGGAGCCAGCAGCTGACAAGTTCAAACAAAAGCAGCCACCTCTCCACCACCATCAGGTTACAGCCAGCACACTGCAGATAATAAACACTGAACCAGAGGCTCCAGGCATGATTACACCAAAGTCACGTGCACTGGCAAAGCCAAAAGAGAAACCATTAATCAAGGGAACTTTCTGAGGCTCGAGAAACTCCAGGGAGGTTTTGACTCAGCAGGAGCCCACAGCTCCCCAGCAGTGCCAGGTTTGGAGAGGGGCAGTGCTGTGTCAGGACCTGCTGTTTCTCTGCTTTTGGGGCTTGTCTGAAGCTCAGCTCCTTCTCACCTGCTAGAAGCCTTTTCCAGCATTTTCAGCTGTTTATTGCCCATCTATCCCAACAGGAATGTGTCCCCTTCAGAATGAAAGGCTTTCCTGCATTTTCCCCCACTGCCTGGTGTACAGTGGAGATTGGTGATGCTGAGAGCTAAGGAAATGCAGCAAGGAAAAGGAGAGGAGGATCAGCCAGTCTGAATCTGTCCCCTCAACAGACAGTGGCACTCTGCTCTAAACTGACAGTTTAAAAATTAGAGGTTTTGTAAATAGTTATAAATTTGTTCTCTCCAGCAAAGAATGAACCAAAGCAAAGCAAAACCAACCAACCAACATACAACAGCAACAACAAAAAAAAAAAACCAGAAAAGGCAAATTTTGTACTTCATTTTTACTATCTCTTCTCTCTCCAAGGATAAAACAAGGTCTTTTATCAACTTCTTACACTCCCATATCTGCACTGCTTTAGAAATCAGCGACATCCTCAGCTGTTAATGCTCCCCACTCCCCATGGTTTTCTAAGTATGCAGATTTCAGTTGTTATAAAAACAATCAAGTATGAAAACACCTGCCCCAAAATGGGAAAGCTCCAGGAACAACTCACCAGGTTCTCCTCAAACCACTCCCTCAGACACACTGCTGTGGCCCCTGGGATTTGGTTTCTCAGTGCCTCTTTCTCCTGAGGGTCCTCCAGCATCTCCAGGGCCATCTTCAGATCTTCCAGCAGGTGCAGAATTTGGAATGTGCCCAGGTACACTGATGGGGCAGGGGACACGATGTCATAACCACCATTAGCATACTCTGAGGCTGATTTTGTGCCTAAAACAAACAAAATGAGGAGAGACAATAATGTCACATAATTGTTTTGAAGGTGGCAAATTAATAGGTTTTACAAGCTGTGCTATGACATTTAGACTTCAGACTCACAAGTTTCACTCTGGGCTGCAAACCTTCATTTCAGGCTTTGAAATATTTGAATTATTCTCCAGATAAATCACGAAATCTGGAGAATTAAATGCAAGAGGTGTGTACGTGCATATCAAAAAAGAATTTTCACCTAGAACACATTTGCAATGCTGTTAAACTGTAAATCCCAAAAAACCTTGTCCAAAACCACCTGTAATTTTCCCCAGTTACCATGAGATGTCACTAACTTCTCAGCTACATCGTTCAAAGTCCCCACACAGCACAGTGCTGAGCAATGGAAGGAGGAGTGATGCTGCCCTTTGACAGGAAACTTGGATCAAAATAGATCATGTTACCAGATCTAGAAAAATATAAATGACTGTGAGCAGGTTTAGAACTCTCCCACGGAGAACAGCACCACAAAATTTAGCAATATAAATGAAATGAGTAAAAATTTAGCAGCAAATGAAACTTTTCTAACTCTAAAAATTACAAAAAGCTCTCTAAATGGCACTGTCTCCCTCCTGCCAGTCCTCCAACACCAATATTATTTTTCTCAACAACAATAGGCACAAGAAAAAAACATAATTCACTTATGGAAGGATTTATAAATAATAAAAATTCTCATCTCTCTGAAATTTGTCTTAGTACCCTGTGTGCTTCAGTGAGATGCCCACTAAAATAAGGAAACTGTTGATGTAACATGCTTTTGTGTCTTTAAGAACCAGTCAGGTAGAAAAATCCTATTTGCTCCACTTTAAAAAGTTTTTATTTACAATTCATTGCCTCATATACATAATAGATTGAATACATGTCTTCATTCGTGTTCTCTCTGCCATAAACAATCACAATTCCCACTCCTATTTGACTTCATGGCAGATTTCTTCAGGTTTTTGCTCATTCACATTGTACTGGATCCACACAGCACAGAGTATTCATTAGAAGGCTGCATAATTGATGCACACAAGGGGATTTTAATGATCTCCTTCCTGTTATTCCTATTATTCCTGTGTTTAACATAGTTTATGTGTTAGTTATGAAAGGAATAACAATCATCACAGGGTCTTTGAAAATTATCTGCTAAGTTTATTTTTTCCCCAAGCAGATGTATCGAATGTGATGTACAAATGTATAAGGAATTCATATTTTCTTCTGGATTGCACACTACCAACACTGTAGGTCCTGGGACAGAGAAATTCCTTCTGCACCTAGGTTAGCTTTTAACCAAACTGCTAATTGACCATTTAATGCTAATATTATCCTCCATGTCAACCAGTTTTTGAACAGAGACAATACTTTGTCTTTCATTTAGTGAATGCATAAATTTACTCACAGCTTTTGGGAAAATTTAAATAGTATTAACCAGGTTTTCTTCCAAAACTCATTCACTGACCCAAAGTATTCTGTCAGGTCTTTGCACAAAATTGTGGGGCTTGAATTCTACCATACAACCCATGTGGGTTTTCTTCTTTGACTGCTTTAAACAATGCAAAAACCTCCCTAGAAATTTTGCTGGCTCTATAGTAGGATTTTCCTGTATTTTTTTGTTTTGTAAAGCAACACTCAACCTCACCACTGGAGCATTTCACATTCCCCTAATCTCTTTTCAGACCCTGAATATTCCCTTTGATCCTGCTGACTTCCGCTGCTTAGGAGTTTATTTTAATACCACAAGTGCAAGATCTCATCTTAATTTCTGGCTAAGCCCAGCTCCAAGATAAAGTTTCCTCAATATCCGCTGCTCCAAAGGCTGCCACACGAGACAACCTCACCCTGTAAATCAACCTTGGCTTCCTGAATTACTTCCTTTTGGGGGGGATCAACTGACTGGTCTGCAGGACTTGTACTTCTCTAACCCCTAAACGATATTTTCTTAGGTGTTTCTATGCTCTCAGCTACTCAGGCAGAGCTTGTTTCTGTATCTCCTGCTGCAGGTTGATATTGAACTCCAGCAACTAAAAATAGCAGATTTCCAAATTGTGGAAGGGCCATTTGGATCATGTAACCAACTACATCTTTTCATTCAGCCACAGTGGCTTATTACTTACATATGACACTAACTCCTTAAGTGGCTTTGATTTCTTGGTTATTGTGCCATTTCTCACCCTTTCCCTTGGAAAACTCCATGCCAATATTCTCTTTTTACTTAGGAAGCACTTTTCATGCTAGGAAAGCCGACAGGATGGATTCAAAGCTATTTCATAATCAGATTTGGTGGCTACCCCTTCAATGAACTGGTGATTTAAATTATTTATGGGATGGGAAAAACTGAAAGGAGCATTCTGCTATAGATTTTTTCCATGCTATTTGTATGAATATTTCTCATTTGTAGGCAAGAGAAAAAAACCAAATGAAATTCCACACAATCCAAACAAGCCCACATAAACTTAAAGGCTTGCAACCAATACTTCAGGTGTGGAAAAAAAAGCCAAGCTTTTTCCAAATACAATTTGAAACAACTGTTCAGGAGTTCAGTTAGTTGTACTGAGTAGATAATTTATAGAGTCAAATACACAGCTACATCATTGTAACCTTCTCCAGGACAGCATTGCTAACCTCTTTGTTCACCAGCCCAAGTGACTCACTGTGTTTCACCCTTTGCCTCAATCCTTATATTATTATGACTACAACATTCCTGGCACCATCTACCTCCTACAGAAAATAACCTCAGGTTCTGCAGGAAAGTTCAGTGTCAGTGACACTCACACATTTCAGCAGGAAAATTCAGTGTCAGTGACACTCAACATTTCAGCATGCCTTTGTTTGATTTGCTCCCACCAAAACTCTAAGGAGAGCAACACCCTCACTGTCACCTTTAAGAAACTCAATTCTATAGAGTATAAAAATTTAAATTACTGGAGCACAGGCAGAGCCAGCCAGGAATGATGTGATTTCCTGGGACTGGGCATATTCCATATGCATCCTTGGGTTATCCCAGGCTCTTCAACTGACAGCTCAGCCTGGCAGGATTCTCTGCATCCTCACATTTTGAAAAATGCTAAATTGCTTTGAAACTGGTTTGCTGTGGACCTTTTATTCTTCCAGCTGCAATGGCAAATGGAGAACTCTGAATGCAACAAATAATGCACTTGGTACTAGGTACAGAAATGCAGAAATACAGAGCTCAACTCAGGGTTTTAGTTTGGAAAACTTCCTGATTTACTGCTAAAATTCAAATGAACCACAGGCTTGCTTCTCTTATTTGCTTTCCATGTAGTTTCATATGAAGTAGGATTAGATAGCTCACCAGGAGGACAAGAACACACCCTGGAAAACAGAAGTGTGTGGGAGTAAATAATTGTATTTCTTTGCATTGCTTTAAACCTTGACATCACTGTGCTGCAAAGTACGTGAAGTTTGAATTTGGATGTTCTTGCAGATTAATGGAAACAAAGAGAAAAAGAGATGCTACAGAGCAAAAAGAACACTACTTGTTACCAGTATTCTCTACTAATAACAGTTCTTTTTATGTGTGTAGCTCTATTACAGGTAACTGAAGAGAGGAAAAATGCAGTTCAAACATCAGAATTTTATCAATACTCAGGGAAAACAAGTGCAGTTTTGAACTCTTGCAAAAAGGACTCTTTTTTTTCTTGAGCAGGTCACAGTCTTCTTGTACCTCACTTCTTTTGCCAGGGGGAAAGGGGAAAGG
>VZRX01008242.1:73342-96975 GCA_013398075.1 Notiomystis cincta
AAAGGGGTTGAAATGAAGACATTCCAAGTAGCTCACTTCAGGCCTCCCCAGTCAGTGAGCAAAACAGGTTGAATGCAGCTGCACACTTGATGCAGGCAGAAAGAATAAAATAAGTAATAAAACAAGCAAAACAGCTTTCAAGTTACACATTTCTTACACCCTGACCATGCAAGCATATTTTTCTCTCAGAGTTAATTGCAATTAGCAGAGTGGCTTCAAAGAAACATTCCTTTTGGGCAAATACATAACCTATTCAGAAAACAGCACTGCTGGTAGCTCACAAAAATAAGTCACTAAGCACGAGTAAAGAAAGAGGTAAAAGCCTTGCCAGGTGGAAAATCCCCTCTCCCCAGCTCATGTTGTATCCATTCATCCCTCACACCACTTCCATCTGTCTGAGCACTGCATATTCTGTCTGATCTCTCACTTTCCCTTGCATCTTAACTTCTAATTCATCCTTCTCATCTCAATTTTTTCACTCTCAAACTGGCTGAGTTTTTAAAAAAACACAATGTCCTGGTAATGCACAACTCAACTGTCAGTGGTTGAAAAGAGATTTTCCTAAGAGTGCTGGCTCCTTTAGATCAGAAACCAGCAAACCCCAACAAAAGCCCCAGAGCAAAGCCCAAAAATGACATCTATGCTGGGTCAGGATGACTTTCTAGAAAGCTGAACTATTCAAGAGCAACAATTTGGACATCTGACCAACAGTAGTTAGAATAAAGTTATAAATACAAATTTCCTCTGGCCTTTCAGTCAATCATTACACTGCTAGAGAACACATTTTTTACCTGAATTTTTACTCAGAGAGCATATAGGTTGTCCAAGTTCTTCCTCTCTCCTTCAAGCTTACAAAGTGCAATTTTCTTTGAAGGTTTTCTTTTTCTCATGAAGACAGCCTTGAAAATGTGGATTTATGTAAACTAGCAGTAAGGTCTGGACAGGACATATTTCAGCCTCCTGGCTCCTGAGCCTCCTGCAAATTTTGCGAAGAGGGAGCTCACACAACCCTTTCTTCTCCTACTGTAATGCAGAATACATCACAAATGATGTGTTTTGAATCACAGCTCCTGTTAACTTCTCCTCAAATCTCTGCTTTTACATCTTTAACTACAGGGAAAAGTAACTATTAAGCTGGATTAGCAGGAAGCCCTAGGAAAAAATTTCCAAGCCTAGAAACTCTAATGACCACATTGAGATGAGAGCTTGGTGCAGCTCAGAGCATTTTCAGCTGAGCTCGACCTACAATCACACGTGGAATCTTTGAGACAGTTTTTAAGAACTGTCTATAATTTCTTATGCAAATTATAGCTCTAATTACTCTGATTTTTTTTTTCTCTATGTGCTTCCAGAGTCTGAGCCCTTTAAGGGACTGCACACACAGCTATGACAGAAAGGTCTCTCCTATCCAGAAACACAAGCTAAACAGCCTGGTGAAAAAAAAAAAAAAGAGGATGAATTATGCAGCTGTGATGGAGGTTTGAAGCTGAGTCTCCACTGCACAGGAAAAACAGGACCAACACACTTATTAAAGAATAAAAAAAAGACTTGCAAGAATTTTCTCTTTTTTTCTTTTTTTTTTTTTAATTAAAAAAGGAATGTATTTTGGGCCAGGGAAGCCTGTAGTCTAAGAATAGTGTTTTTAGTGAAAAATCCATAATTGTAATAAGCAGTAGCAAGAGCATTCAGTTTGTGAGGAAATAAAAGAAACTTGTTTCATTAAGATTACACTGTTTTCATTTTTAAAAAGACCCTCAAATCAATTTCATTAGCTTGAAGTAAGAAGTGGACAAGATACAACTTGGAATTTAATTATATCAAACCTCTTTAAATCTTAGAAATCTGTTCACTTGCCTGTTAAACAACTGACTCACTCATGTTCTGAGAAACAGATCACATCATACAAACTACAAAAGGAGCTTTGTGTCTCCCATTTTCAGTCCCGTGGGGGTTTGGCCATCATGGTTTAAATGCCTTTCTTTGCCACATGTTGTGTCTGCAGCTATTTATGTTTCTTTTCAATCCTTCCTCAAAACTCAGTACAACAGTGAGGATGGGTGAAATTTATTTGGTATAAATGCAATATTGCAGTTGGGTAAGCTGATGTAGGTGTCTAGGACAAGCCAGTGTTTTTGCTGTTTTATGCTAAAAGAAATAAAGATTTTAAAGCAGTATATTTCAACTGTAAGTATTTCTGCATTTTTAATTAGTTTCAACTCCCATTTTCAAGGAAACTTTGTTGTGTTGCTGGGAAGGCAGAAACACTGAAACATTTGCAAGGGAAGTCAAATTGATCAGTAAATCAGTGTGACCTGGACCTTCAAAGGACCACTTTGCCTTGCAGAAAACAATTTCAAGCACCCACGTTTTTAGATGATAATTAAGTTCTGATAGGAAAGGTGCTGTCAGTGCTTTCAGCTCTAAGCTGTGCAGTGTTTGCAGAGGGAAACCACCCATCAGTCCTGCAAACCAGGTCTCCATCCTCAAGAGCCCCACGAGCTGTGAGAAAAGGAGAAGGGGAAGCACCTCTGGGGACAGCTGGAGTGACCTCCTGCAAGGTTAAGCACTCAAAATTGAGAGAATTCCAAAGGCCAGGTTGCTCTGGCAACCCTGGGGAAGGAGGAATCAGGAGCCAGTGCTACACATGAACAGATCAGTGTTTGAGTTGCCTTGATTTCTACATGCTCTCAAAACACAGAGCAGAACTGCACCTGGATGTTTATGCAAAGTCTTAACCTGAAGGCTACAGCACTGCAAAAGCCTTAATAAATAGCTGGTTATAGCAACTGTAATGGTTATTCAGGTGTGTACACTTGGTTTAGGCGTTGTGAACAAAGTGAAAAGCAAGGCCACGGGGAGCTGGCATGAAAAAGGATGAACTGAGTCAACAGAAAGGCAAGGAGCTGCTGTATTTTTAAATCTTCAAATTATTTTTAACTGCTGTGAATGGGTTGTTCTTGACATCTGAGGAATTAACTAACCAGCTTTTCTAAAGTCGAGTATCTGAAGGTAAATATCAGCACCTAGACCAAGTTTTAAGTATTATAAAACAAACCCCCAGAAATTACAAACCATAAACCTTTGCATTATATTTCCTCCTTTAATATCCTGGATGTTTAAAAGTCACACACACAATCCTTATCTTTCCCTTCCCTACAACAACCCAGCATTCTTGACACATAATTTTCTGGAACTGTTATGACAGGAAGTTACATATTTCTCCATCAAAGAGCTCATTTCAAGTAATTTTCTATGTAATTTCCTTTTTCATACCTCCATTGCTATAAGATCTATGCATAAACAGGCTGTAGTTAATGGTTAAAAAGCCACTATAACTTCAAAAACGCTCACCTTACCTAATGCAGAGCAGTAACAAGTGCTCTAGAGATATTATTTCATTTGTTCAGAAAAAATAGCCTAAATCATTGATTGAAAAAGAACAGCAAACAAAAAGGAAATGCACTAATCATAACTAAAGCATAGCCTTTTAACACAATTGTAATTTATTTAGAAATAAACTGTGACTGTTGTTGTCCAATTACACTAATCTTCAAAGAAATTGCTTTGTGTTTAAATTGTTCTGCTTCTCCCATCATTATTTTAACTACAGGCAGTTCAGTGCTCTGAAGTGAAATCCTACCAAGATTCCTGCTAAAATTATAAAAATTTATACACCTTTACTCTAGAAACCAAACGTTGAAAGTCTTGTGAACCCTGAATAGGTTTAAGTGATAATAGATTTAAGTGACAAAAATATAAAACCCTCTGAAAGTGTACAAACTGAAAAGAAAAAAGCAGAAGCTATTTTCTAGCTGTTCTACACAGCCACAAGTGTGCCCACCAGCTGCATGTCACCCAGCATGGACTTCAAATAAGACCCAGCAGCACCTCTCCAGCACACACAAAAATAGGATTAAGTGCTCTCTGTCTGGTCTGGACAATTTCAATCCCTCCTGAAGCAGAACAGAGGTGTCCATCCTCTTCAGTTAAAGTGCTGTGAGACTGAATGAAGCCTGTGATGACATGTGGCTATTCAGGGGTAAATGATGAAGTCACCAGGAAATATTCTGATTTTCTTTTATTTATGTAGAACTCAGTGAAAACTTTACTTCAACCTAAGGAGTTCAGATGAGTGTCAGTCTTTTGTTTTTGTTTTTTTTTTGTCCATCCTTGCATTTAGAACCCAAGTTCTAATCCCTTATTAGATGTGATTTAGTAATCCCCACAAACAGGTCCTCGTTCAAATTCTGGTCAGTAGATCCCCTGAGGAAAATACATTAAACTTGAACTAAACCCTTGCTCATCTCCTAAGTACAATTTCCTTGGAGGTCCCTTTTCCAGCAAGGCTCTGGGGAGTGGTTGGGTTTCTAACAGAGCAGCCAAAGCCATGAACTGAACACCAACATTCTCAGGAGAAGGGAATTCAAACATCAATGCTCCTTGGACACCTCCTTGCCCAATTTTTTGATTGTATTTACTTTTTAATCTTTCTGTGCTAATACTTTAATATTAGTAGAGACTGTGTGGTAAGACATTTAACTTTCTCCAGTGAGCAATAATTGCAGGAGCTCTGCTTAAAAGGAAACTCAGTAATTACACTGATGACTTGGTGAATTTGAAGAGGCTCTGGAGCTGCAGCAGACTTTTTTTAGACTTTACAATTAATGCTC
Organism: Notiomystis cincta; assembly: GCA_013398075.1. Lineage (NCBI taxonomy): Eukaryota > Metazoa > Chordata > Aves > Passeriformes > Notiomystidae > Notiomystis > Notiomystis cincta. The sequence continues at coordinate 78,013 of VZRX01008242.1, forward strand.
ATAAATCACAAAGGGAAATAATGGTTTTACAAATTGGTGATGGAGAGAAGCAGTTTGATATAAAATAATTGTAAAATAAAAACTGTATGATATAGTACAATGAAAAAATACCCAAAATCTACAGTCCTATAAAGAAACTCATTTTTATAAATGGGCACAAGCTGAAGAAAAGGAGAAGAAACGACTCAGAGGGAAGCAATGCCAAAGTCATGCACCTTAAATGAGAAATGAGTACACAGATCTGATATTTGGTGCTTTCTTTAGAGGAAGCCTCTGCTTGGAGTGCAAGTCATGCCAGCTAATGGGTAAGTGATGTCCCCTGACAATCACATTAGCCCTTTTTGCTATTTTAGCCAAATAAGGCTAATCATTTAGTGTGCCTAATTGATCCAGCTCTGAGGGCGGGTTATCAGTGCAGATGTACTGAAGCATAAAGGACTTGGGAGCACTGACCTATCTGCCAAATCTCATCAGACCCAGAGAAATTCAATTTGCTAATCTTGCCTCACAAAGCTCCCCTCTTGCAGCACTAATACATTTTGTGCTGTACTGACAATGAGCACAGGCTGCAGTGGCACTTCTTGGCTGGGCTGAGCAGAACCAAGCACAAGGGATGTTACCTCTTGGAGCAAGGGGCAGGACTTGGACAACTGGAAAGCTAAAAGTGCAAATCTGGAAATGCTTGTAATATATATTTGCATATACCCAGTTCTTACCCTAAAGGATAAGGGCACAATCTGATGTTTTAATGATAGTAAAGCAAATGAAAGAAATGAGGGCTGTGTTCTCATTGAACAGAGAGGATGCTGGTTTTGCATGTGTATATATACTCAAGCTTCAAAAGGTAATGTCAGATATACATCTCTGGACTTCTCCATTCTCTAAAATGGGTTTAATACTAATTTTGTGCCTAAAGACAAAGTTTTTGAGGCCAAGAGACGCAAGTGTTTCACCCAGTACCCACTCAGGCCTCATTCCAAAAGAAAACATCTTTTTCATCAGCTACCTAAGTTTACATCAGTTATGAAGTTGAACCTTGGTCTTTGAATCCTGGAGATGTGCACAGAGTCTGGATACAGTGAACTGAAACAGCACAAGCTCTTAACAGTTGATTTTTGCTGTTTCCAGCTGACTCCAAGAGCTGCTACCTTTGTACAGATGGTTTTTCCCATTTTTGAAGAAGCCTCAGTCCTGCTTTGTTTCAGTACAGTCTTACAGCCATCCTTTCAAAGGGGTTTTCCACCTTATTTTTCCTCTCACCATACAGGACAAAAGACCATTCCTGTTTTCCAGTCCCTGTCCAAATTGCATACAGAAGCTTACTGGATTGAATTAGGGAGAATCAAACTTGAATTATCATTCTGCTCCTCAGTTTCAGACAAATTGGGATATAACTGTAACCCAGGATAGACTCCAGCAGATATACTCAGTCCTTCAATCATGCCAGAATATTCAAGAAATAGTTCTGGAACAGGCAGAATATTGGCTAAAGGAGAGTGACAACAGACTTTACCTGTCTTAGAAAGGTTTATCTACCCCAAGCAAAGGAAAATAATAAAGAAATAAGGTAAACCACCTTCCCAAACAGTTGGATTTTCAACTGAAAGGAATTGTAAAGGAATTCCTTTCCAAAGCAAAGGAATAAATCAGTATGTATCTTTATTAGCACAGGTAGATATAACTCTGAAGTCACACAGGAATTATTCAATTAACATTGCTGAGGCTTGACAGATGCACTGCCTGGGAAACATTTGGTTTCTTCTCCCATTAAATAGCTTTATATGAGCCCATTTCCACCATTATCCTGCCTATCAGCAAACATCAGAGTGAAAATAAAAGTGATGCAAAGTCAGCTCTCCTGAAGAGGCTGCCAATCTGCTGGTGACCTAGCCAGGCACTGTGGAAATAAACTCCTGAATCTTTTTTAGTTCAGAGCTTGGTCCCCACCACCACAGGACAGCTGTGATCACTGATTTCCACTGAGTAGCTCTTCCAAAATTTACTTTGCTTCTCTGCATCACCAAGAGTGATTGGGGGGGAAAGTGATGGTGTTTGAAAGCCTGGAAAAAATTAATTCTGTTCCTTATTTCTCAAGATTAACCCTGAAATGGTATGGCACAAACTGAAAAAAGGAGCAGGGAAAAGAATATTAAGACCAACCAACAAAAATGAAAGCTGTCTTCTGGCCTCAATTATTTTTCTAATATGAAAATTAGAAATAATAATAAGATTTCCTTAGGCTGTCATACTTAATCAGCTAGGCCACCTATTGTGAAGTTATCCTTCCATACCATGAGAAAAACACCCAACACTAAACAAACACCTGCTGTCTTACCCAGGACACACCTCACAACTGACAGGTCCTGGAAAAAAAACCAAACATAAGTGTCTAATCTGAAAATCCATTGAAATAGTGACTCTTTTCATTCTCTTGATTCTTCTGAAGAGTGGAGCCATCACTGCATCCACCCCTATCTGTTTATATGTTCTGGAAGGTGTGAAAAACTAAAATCCCAATTAACTTCCTTTGGTTAAAATCTTGTTAGGACAAGGCTTTGCCTTCAGGAGAAGGAAATGTATGTGTGATTTTTCCTATTTGCCTAGAATTTCTTCCACCAGTGTGAAAGGTTATTCCAGTTATACCTATCCCACATTCACCTTTACAGTTCTGTTTCTCTCAGCACTCTGCCAAAGCTGGCACATTTAGAATAAAGCAAAGACTCACATGAGGATGCAAAAAACCAACCCTAGGGGATTGCTTCAGCTAAAAATCCTGGGTAATGACCAAGCCTGATGGTGACACTTAAAGCCCCATGTGAGTCTCAGGACAGAAAGTTCTCCTGGAAGAGCAGGAGGAAGATCAAGAGGCAGCCAGGAGAGGCTGATGTCACTGTCTCCATCACCAGGCAAGAAGGCTCAGCTCACTATTCCAATTTACAGAGCTCTGCTGAGTTCTTTCCCATTGTGCACAAGTGAGATCATGGCCCTACCCTGGCACTCCTTGGAGGAGCTCCTGCTGAACAGGGTGTGAGCACAAACCCCAAGGCCTCACCACAGAAATTAACTTCTCCCCTGGGATGCTGTAATGGTGAGAGAAAAATCCTTTTAATTGCCTTGCCATGAGAGCACCCAGAGACAGCAAATTTTTCTTACATCACATGCCTTTCTAGTGGACAGCTGTGTGAAAAACCATTTACAGCTCTGCTTCTGGATGTGAAATTCAACAAAAAGACAGGCCATGAAGATAATTAATAAGCAAGCCGTTTGAAATAAATAAAGAAAATTATGTCTACTTTTTTATATCTATATGTGTGTAAAATGCAACTACACACTATCCAGCTAACCAGAAGTCTTGGTGAAAACTGGTTTTAGAGATACATTGGGATAAAAAACTAACACATGAAAGAGCTGAGGGTGTGTTTAAGTTACCATACAGCATTAAAGCAAAGTAAATCTCTCTTACTTCAATATTCACCTGCCTGAGGGGAAATTGTAAAGTTTATTTTGTTTCCTTTATTTTACTTTCAGTTTTCTCACATAGCTACGGAACTGGAGTGTTAATAGTGAAATCTGCATGCCAGAGAACTTGACAAACTGAGAATAATGATTAAAAAAATAAATCATCTCAAGAGAATAAGGTTTAAAATAAAGCATTGTTGTACCTGCAATGATGTCATCCATCTGCTCCAAAGCTGCTTCCAGCATATGACTGGCATCAGAAGCCATCATCTGGGATTTCTTCAGGTCTTCACTCCCCCTGCTGAAAAGGCAGATGAAACCATGTGTATCACACCAAACAGCCTGATGGCAAAATGTATTTCACTGTCACATTTTACACTGCACAAGCAAAAGGCCACACTAGAGCCCAGTGATGCAGAAATGCAGTATAGCAATAGGAAAACTAACAAAACTGTTCCTATCCTTGATAGGTGACTTGTGAGTTCTCAGTCATTTTTTGAAGATATTTTATCAAAATGGTGAAATGCAAATGAAAAAAAAACCCAAACAAAATCCTAAAGAATTTCAAATATTGGAAGGCTGAGATTTCCTGCTTCTCATCCTTAACAGCAGTTTTCTGGATTCAGAGTTCAGTGCATTTCAGCCTTTTCCTCTGTGGGGAAAAAGAGGATTGACTAAGGCTCAGTGAAGGAATGAAGACATTCATTCAAATTGTTGCCTTGAGAATAAAGAAAATTCTGAAACAGCTTTTACTCCTCCCTTCTATATCCCCATTCAATCTTTCCACCACCTCTTTCATGATGCTGAAAACACAACTCTTTCTGCCCAAATAACCAAAATGGACAGAGAGATCCTGCAAATAACTCAGGCTGGGGATAAATGGGAAAGGCAATGGGCCTCTTATTCCAGTGCTGCTGAAATCCACTAATCTGTGTTTATCATGGGATTACTTGTGCTAAGAATTCAAGTAGTTTGAATTTAAATAAATATTACAAGGAAAATTTGTATTGTTGAATCAAAATGATTTCCTTCTCTTGAAAACTAAATCCTGAGGCATGGTGCTGGTGAAGCATACACAAAGAAAATTAATTTATCAGCCCTGTGTTATGCAGCATCTCTATGTTCACTCCAGTTAATGTATCACAACCCCACTATGCAGAGAGGCAGATGCAGGAATGAGTCAGAAAATGCAATGTTCTAATTTAACTCTGCCATTTATAATTTGTCACAGAGAGTAAGCCATGATTTAACTGCAGATCACATTGATCTGAAGAGCAACCTGAGAATGCCTGAGAATGCCTCATCTTTAGTGTCACCCAAGGCTAAGATTAATGTAAATGAATAACTGGTTTTGGTCCCTCTACTTTTTGTCAAAATAATCTTTTAACTATGAACAAGGCTAAATTTAACCAAAGCACCCAAATATTTCACTTGATGGCACTGGAAATAACAAAAATTGTGCTTGGAATAATCTGGTAAGTCATCAAGTCAGCTGATATAAACTTAAAATTTCAGAGTGCTTTCTTCTACCCCCTCTCTGATCCTGCTGCTTCCATTGCTGTTTTTTGGGAGACTTCCATCCCAGGCCACCAAAGGCTTCTCAGCTGCAAAGATCCTCTTCCCTTGCAGCATTTCCTCCAGCTCAAAGCTGCCCTACCACAGGGAATAATCACCTCAGTGGCAGGAAATCCACCTACAGCAAACAGGTGCCAGAGAGGAATCCTCCTCACCTTTGGCTTCTGTGGCCACCAGCCCCTGCCCCAGAAATGCACAGCCACCACGTGCTGGGAAATCAGGGCAGCAGGCTTCTGGCTCACAAGTTAGAAGGCAGAGAAAAGGTGAAAAATACTAAATATAGCACAGAGTTTGTATTTCTAGGCTGCACCCCACGCTCTTGTTTGTGATGAAAGCTGCTGCTCCAAGGAGAAATGCAGGATTACATCTCCTGCTAACATCTGAGAGGGCATTTCACAATCTGTAGTGACAGAAAATGCTGTTACACTGCATTACAAACTTTAACATTCTCCTCTAGAAAAACCTCCCATCAAAGCCCAGAAAATTCTGCTGAGAAACCCCAGTAGAAGAAAATCTTCTATCTCCTGCTGTGTTCTCACCTGCACCCAGTGTGTTTGCTGCTTAACTGCATGAAGCTCCAGCCAAAGCTGCTGATCAAACAAGGCTGATTAATAAAAGCAGTGTTCTTTGCTCCAGAGAGATAATGTCATTTTACTTGCTCGACATCTTTTTCTAGACAGACCTGTTGCTGGTGCTCCAGGCAAGTCTCACTTTCCCAGGCACTCCCTTCTCACAGTTTGGCTGTTCTGAGCAATGTTATGAAAAGAGCTTGTTAGATCTCCTGGGCTTTCAGCTACCATTTCTGATCTAATTCTACAGAAATATCTTCAGCTGTGTTATTAATGAATGTTATTAAATAACAAGACACCTGTAACGATCCCTCAAACAGGCGCCATCCATTTGCTGTTATTGTAATTGCAATTCTTTTTCACAAATTTTCATTCCTGAATGACCTCGAGAGATGCACAACACCATGACTTATTTGCTTATGTAAATCTGTACATGTATTTAAAAAAACCCAAGGTTTTTCACCTTTGCTAAGGACTGAACAAAAGCTACCTCTAACATTACAGTACAAGCTTCAATATCAGCAAATTCTAACCTTCAGGATTTATTAGATTAATTCATATGCCAGCAAAATACAAGAATCAGGCTACTCACCTTTTCAGGTCTCTAGGAGGAAAAGAATTTGCTTTTTTTCCTGATCAGTAAAAACTCCTTGCTATTAATAGCCAAAGTTTTACTGTTAAGCAGACATAAGTCTAATTTATTATCATCCCTTCCAAGCCACATGCTCATACTAATTTAGAGCCCAGCCCACAGAGATATTGCAATCCTGTTTGGTATAATTGCCTAAGCAATGAGATCTTCCAGGAAGTGCAGACAAAGCAAACTGGTCTGAATCCCTGAAATTTATTTTGCTAAACTGGTTTTACACTGTAAATCTCAATCTGAGATTTGCATTTCAAATAAAATGAAAAATCTCTGGTGGAACTATTATGCTCAGAGCCAATATCCCTTGCAAATTTCTTAACCTACATTCTGTATGTAAAACTACAACTTACTGTGTCCAAAAGGAACATAATATTTAACAGACATAATTCACTATGAGCAAGATGTTCTTCAGAATTGTGAAAAACCTTAATTAAATTTGAATCTTTCATGGCTGGCTTGAACCAGCAGCTGCTCAGAGATAAGAATATGAACAACATGGATTTATGCAACTCAGATGTCTTCCCAAGGTTGATCATAACAATGAGGTTACCAACTTTATCAATAAAGAGAGGTTTTTGACAGAAACTCCAGAAATCCAGATCTTTTCTGTAGCCTAAAAACTCCTCTTACATTTAGCAGGCACACGTAATTATTAACTACCACCACCTTTTTTTTTTCCCCTGGGATGAATAAATACATGTTTGTAAACTGTTTAAACATTCAGGTGCAAGTATAACACTGCTCTGTACTTAATGGTATAATGAAAAATGCCCTGGATAAGCCTCAGAAGCCCTCCAAGCTTTCCCTGAGCTGCAGGATGACTCCTGCCCTGGAATGCAGAGATGTGCCCAACTTCCACCCTCTGTGTTGCATCCCCACAGGAGCCCAGGCACTGATTCACCCTCCAGCTCATGGCTACACCATCAGCTACAAAGGTTATAAATTCATGTCTGGAGCCTGGCCTTTTAGAACCTCTCTAATTAAGATAATCTTAGTCCTAACCAGCAGTCCAGGGAACAGAATGATTCCTGATGATCACCAGGACGACTGCCTAAGGAGTGCCACTCACTCAGGATCCTCCAGGGCTATCCAGCCAGAAATCCTATTTATCTGACAGCTGGGAGAGTTGGGGCTGCTCAGTCTGGGGGAGAGAAGGCTTCAGGGAGAGCTCCCAGCAGCTTCCCACTGCCTGAAGGGGTTACAAGAGAGCTGGAGAGGGACTTTTCACAAGGGCACCAGGGACAGAAAAGGGGAAAGAGGATTAAGATGAAGGAGGGTGGGTTTACATTCAGTATCAGGAAGAAATTCCTCCCTATGAGGGTGGTGAGGCACTGGAACTGTGGCTGCCTCATCCCTGGAAGTGGTCAAGGCCAGTTTGGATGGGGTTTTGAACCTGCTCTACTGGAAGGCATCCCTGCCCATGGCAGGAGGGGTGGAACCAGATGATTTTGTGGTCCTTTTCAACCCAAACCATTCCATGGTTCTAGTTTAAATTTCTTTTATTTCTTAATACAGACACTAGCTTGCTCTATTTCCCCCTCACATGCTTCACTGGAATAGGCAGAAAGGTAAAAATCCTCTTCTTTCATTGATTACCCATTCTGTATTAAGTAAAATCAAGACTATTCAGAGGGTTTTTAACAACAGCTAGAATAGGAACTAAAAAAACAAGTTTATTTTCAGCTATTAAGTCTAAAGTGTCCACCCTAAGGCAGAATGGGCAGCTCTAAAGAGAAATACAGATTAGCCAAAGCTGAACAAAGACCTGAGAGTGAATTATTTCAGGGAGGTGGTAGAACTGCTAAAGCCTTTATTCAACATATTGCTGAGGCTTCTTGTGTGAGGGGTGTCCTTCAGTGAAGCACAGCAGTAGCTCAAGACCTCCAGGATGAAAACAAACTGAGAAAATGAGCTAAAGCAGCCTTTGCAGGCAGCTCAGACACTAAAACCACCCAGCACTGCAAACCCACCATATTTGTGTGTTACTGAGGGCAGGCAGAGCCATGAGCAATAGGGACTACAATGCTCCTAAACATGCTGTGCTGAATAATTTGATTTAAAACATGAAGGGAACTGAACATAGTTAAATCTACTGCATTATGAAGTGGCAAAGACAAAGCCAAACACCTATTTTCAAAAATAAACCCCTTGAGTTTGCTAATATGAGTCCCAAGCTCAGTTTTGGAGGGGGAACAGGGTGAAAGAAAAAAGAAAGCCCCCTTTAAAAAGGGCTAAATCTGACTGACACTTGATGCTTTGGAACACAAATCACCTCACAGCAACTCCTCCACGGGCCTGGTGGATATTGAGGATATTGAGTTACAGTTCCTACTGGTACCACAACCAAATTTCCTGACTCATGTTTGCACAAAGTCTCATCCTCACACAGAAGAGCTGACGCTGACACAATGGCATGTGCAAAGTCTTCAACACTTCAGGAAGCCCTTCATTCCTCACTGTTAAATTATATATTGCTCACAGAAGCTTAAAACAGCCCTTCATCCTTTAATTTTATTTTGTTATCGCATGTAGAAAGTTTTCTGTGTTTTCTGGCTTTGCAAATCTTAAACTCAAAATTGCATTGTTGCTGTGTTAAGTCCAAAAAGTCTAATTATTTTAGCTCACTTCTCTGGCAACACACTAGTGCCAGCTGCTAATTAGTTAAAATTAAGAAAAAAAAAAGCAACACACAAGGAATAAATAATTTGGATTTAAACTTTGTCTGAACAGAACATTATGTGGTAAAATACATGAGAGGAAAGTTTTTGAGCCAAAATATGAATATTTCTGCCCTTAAAATAAACTCATATAAAAGTCAGATTTGGTATTGCAGTTCACATCTAGTTCAGAGAGTTTTACAACACAGGAAAGTTAGATTCTCAAAATTTTAACAGTTAAAATAAACTGCTATTTTTATTTTATTTCTGATCTCAGGTATTCACTGGCCCCAAGGTTATAGCTCCGAATTTTCTTCCATGAAGGTCAACATCTCAATGAGATCTTTGAAGTTACTTAACTCCAGCTCCAGTGCCTGGGAAACTGCTCAGACCACACCTTTCCCCCACCCCCAACCTCGTGAAAGTAAATTCAAATTCATGCTCTGGTAAATTGAAAGGTGAGGAGTTATAATAAAAGCAAACACAGAATTCATGCACAAATTAAGTCTGCCCTAGAGTAAAGCAGAGGACAAACCCTTGAAATTGAGAGAGATTAGGAAGATTATGATTAGCAAAATTTTCAAAGCTAGCCTCTGTAAAACTCCTAAAAATTTAGACAAACTGCAGTGCTGGGAAAAAACCTCTCTTTAAGCCTTGAGAATTAGCAATAACATTTCTGCTCCCACACTAGGAAAGGCTGAGAGAATTGGGGCTGTTCAGCCTGGAGAAGAGAAGGCTTCAGGGAGATCTTCCAGTGCCTGAAGGGAAGGCACAGGAGAGATGGAGAGGGACTCACACAAGGGCATGGAGTGACTGCAGGGGAGGAATAAATTGGATATATGGGGGAAATTCCTCCCTGTGAGGGTGGTGAGGCACTGGGAGAGGTCACCCAGAGAAGCTGTGGATGGATATCCCAACCCTGGAAGGGTTCAAGGTCAGGCTGGATGGGGCTCTGAACAATCTGGGATAGAGGAAGGTGGCCATGGCAGGGAGGATGGAACTGAAAAATCTTTATAGTCCCACCCCAGAGCACCCTGGGATTCTGTGGTCCTTCACCAGCAAACTGGTACAGAACCAGCTCAGCAGAACAGGCACTCCTAACAATTTACTCTATTAATCTCAATTTCACGTGTGCTACTCCCACCAGGGCTCCAGATTGTACATAAGCACTGTGAAACACAGATCTGGCATTATTTCTGCAGTACCATTTGGAATATTAGTGTCAAAGTGCAGGATACTTCACTGAAGGAGGCCACTGCTAACACAGGGCCAGAAGATCTTCCATCTCAAAGAAATGCAAGGAAAACCCAATTTTCAAATCTCCATTTCTTCAGTTCCTTGATGTACAAAGAGGGGCACTGTCAAAATCAGCTGCCTTGCCAACAAAGAGCAGGCAGCTCCTCGGGCAGAGTTTGTAGAGCACTTGGAATGCTACAGGAAGCACTCAAGGTGCAGGCTACTCCTGATTTTCAGAAAAATACCTCAAAAGAACCACAGGATGGCACAGGTGAAGAAGGTGTGAATGCTTCCACCAAGAGTAAAATCTTTTGCAGAAACTTTAGAGGACTTCACCAAATGTTCCTGAACAGGGCAGCCACTGGCAGAGGTGAGGACCAGTGAAGGAGTTGGCCCCAGAGGATGCTGAGGTACCCAAGGTGTGTTTTTCTGCAGCAGAACCTCAGAACAAAGGGTAGAAAACTGATTTCCTGCAACCCAAAGAGGCAATTCTCATCCACAAGATTTCTAAGGTTAAAAAAAACCCCTGAGGTCTGGGTTGGACTGCACAGTTCAACAGAGACACAATGAAGAAAAATATTTCTTATGAATATTTCTTATTACAAAACTATCTACTCGTGGCTGACTCTGATTACAAAATTCTGTCCTGAATTTGCCTCCACTTTACATGATATGAAGGCTCTTGTGAAGTCTAAACTCAGCTTTAGACTTAAAGGCTTGAAAACGTATACCAAAAAGTCAACTTTTTGACTTTGCAAAATTTATTTTCATGTTAGTATTTTTCCCAGCTTTGAAACATTCTGTGCAGCAATTTATATATCACAGGAAACAACATCAGGCTGGTTTAATATAACCCAACCTGCATCTGTGGATACAAATATGCTGAATTCATACTAACAGGAACTGAGAGTGTCAAGTACCTCTGTATAAATTGAAGCTCCAGCAGCTATTTTGAGGAAAGTGGCTGTGGGAAACAAAGGAAAGAAAAACATACTTCTGCTAGAAACAGCAAATTTGGCAAAATTGAATTGGCTTGGATTGAAAGCACTCAACTAGGAACAGCAAATGGATCACTGTGAACAGCACCAAATCCCACATTACTCAGCATATCAACAAAAATATCAGTTCTAACAGCTGTGCCAGTTTAATGCCTGTGCTTATAAACAAAACACTTATATGGATTGCTTCAGGAAGAGGATTGAAAATATCTTTGTGGGGAAAAAAAAGGCATCTTCAAGTTTTTCCTCTTCCTCAAGAATAGGTGTAACTAGAGCAGAGTTGCACCAGTTGCTGAGTTGGTTTTGTTACTTTCTTCCTCATCTTGGGAATTCTGCCAGAGGTCCCTGTGGCCTTAAATTCAGCATTCTTTGTGCATCCTTCTCCTCAAGCTTTCTTAAGCTCCCCCTAGGTCTGAGGTCACTGATCATGTGAAGCCCTAATTTTAACAAGGTGATTCTACTGACAAGAAATTCACCATTCCAACAGCTGGGTATCATAACCAAGAGGCAAAGATTCTTCATGGCAAGTTAAAATTGATTTAAAATTACATGTTTTGTTGGTTTTGCTCCTCCATTATTCAGGATGTGGGACAGAACTGGCCAACACTCAGTATCTGTATCAAACCCTATGCCACAGCTGAATTTTAAATCTCATAACTGCTTTCCATACTTAGAGTAACACGATTTGCTAATTCTGAAGGAAAAATAAAAAAATCACACAGAGAAGTAATGCTGCAAGACAGACAGAACAATAACTGGACACCCAAGAGCAACATTTAATTCTTTTAGGATTCACAGAGGTGAGAGTGACTTATAACATCACCCAGCTGAAGCAACATTATTACAGGTGGCAAGAAGAATGCAGCACCCTTTGTCCTTGATTTGTCCTTATTTTTCCAGTGAATCCTAGAAGAAAAGGGAATAGCAGGATGCCTAGAGACAGACCAGACATGCACTGAAATCAGAAGCTGACTTTGGAGAATGTGTGACAAGATACACAGGCCTCCTCAATGACCTGTCTGACAGAGGAGCTGTTTGCTCACAGAAACACATATTTACCTAGGGAAGGCTCTGAAGGGATTCACCTCCCTGAAAACCCTCTCAAAATGCCCAGTTCTTGTATTCACACCCATCCCTGTACTCTGGTACTGTTTGGGCTCTAGCACCACAAGTGACAATAAGATAATTTTAAAAAAGAGATAATTGTATATCCAGTTTTGAGATTGTGGGGAAAACTTTTTATAGGCTTAAAAAGAGCTCTCAAGAGCTCACTGTGCTGCTTCCACAAAGTGCATAAACCCAACAGCACAAGATACAAAAGAGATCCCAAAATTCTCCTGTAATATATTGCCCCTTCTGCTATAAACCATGAGAGGTGTTCCCTAGCCCTTATCACTCCCAAAAACCCATCCTGCTGTGTCTGGCAGCCAGGTCTATATCTATATAGATGTATTTACAGCTATAGATTTACATCTATAAATGCAAACCAAATAAGTTTCCATGTCAAGTGGAGGGTGAGTCAAATCAATGTAAATTTCTCCTTGTACATCACCCTTGATAGGAGGGACCAAAAGAGGGAAGGAAAAGCAAAGCCCCAGTTCCATGCAGCAGGAATTTCTGAATTTGCAGAGCTCTGAAAGTACCTGTCATCTCCAGACAGAAGCTGATTGCTCAGTGAAACTTATGAGCCTCCCCTTATGAGCCTCTGAAGTTGCCATACTCCAATTAAGTCATTTTGGCTCACAGGTTTGCCAGGACACCTGATCCAGAAAGCTTCTGGAAGTTTTGCAAATCAACTGAATGCAAGAGCTGAACCTAGAAACAGATCTACTCATAAACTCAGTGCTCTCCTGGCTTTTATACTCATATTTACCCCCAAAGTTCAGGATGTTGTCAATTTAATTCATCACTGGGGTATATTTAAATGACACCTTTTGTTTTCTGAATTCCCACTACCTTTAGGGCATGAAAAAACCCCATGAGTTAAACCATTAAAATGAACATGCATAGGATTTCTCTAGACTCCTTTCCAGATAAGTATTTTGTTTAACTACTTGAACATGAACAATAACACAAAAGGATTTGCCAACAAAATAAAACTGTAGGTAAAATTCTACTAAAATTTACTTCCAGTCCCAGGAAGAACTCTTTCATATGGTTGAAATAAATAGAAAAATTGCACATGCTAGAGGTCTAACTGGAGCCAAAACAATATATTGTTACAAATTTAGTCAAATTTTCCTGCCTCTGAAATAGACACCTTTGTACTGACATAGGAGAAATATGAAAAAGAATTCTCACATTTCTTTAAAAGGCTCTGAATGTCATCACAGCAGGGCCAGAAGTCATAAAATGCACTGTCAAATCCAGGAATGACACTCTTGGGGGGCATGCTGGTTGTCAGGCTTTTCCACATCCTCTCTGCTCCAGAGTATTTCATATTAAGACTCAGAGCAGCTTTTTGGAACTATTTGTAAGTCCTAATTACTCCTCAATCATGTATTTTACTGCTTGATAACAATGTCTTTATTGGACCTGTTTATTAAAACAGCCACAAAATGAAATTATTTCAGGCTAATGACTTGCAAAGTCCTTTAATCCCTAACAGCTCCCAGCTGATTTACCTGCATGAAAAGTTTCTCAGAAGTTTCTTGTATTTGGGGCCATTTGCATCAAAATAAAAAAAATATATAAACAAAAGACTAAAGTGTTGAAATAGTCATCTGTTGGATAACATTACCTTTTGCTTCTATTTCAGGAGAGAAAAGGGAATCAGAATTCACTACCAGTTTCTTCAGTTTATTTAATTTTCCAGAAAATGGATCAAAGTCTGCTTCCATATCAGTAATTGTGGCATCTTTGTACTCTACTATTAAATTTGCAAGGGAAATTTGATTTTTTTTATTTTATAGGAGAGATTTAGTCCCCTTTGTTTCAGTTGTTTTCAAAGCTCCAAGTGGAAATATTCAAGACAGTTTCATTAATTCCAGAATAATGTAGGTCCTGTCTGTTCCTACTTGAAAAGAAGAATATGGTCATATTGGCAAACACTAAAATACAATTCTGCCATGAAGAAAATGGTTTTTCCTCTATCAGAGTTCATTGATAAGGGGTAGTTTTGCTTCATGACTGTGCTGTAAACACGTACATGTAACAGCTCTGGTGACTCATTAGTTAAGAAAAGCAAATGCATTTACAGTGAAATGATATTTATGAACATTCTGCCTGGCAAACTGGGCACCCTGCCTAGCATGGCACTTTTAGCAGCCTCTTCTAATGTGGAAGCTCTTCTTCTAAGTACCCAAATCTGAGTTTTCAGAGGAAGTGAGCAGCTGCTACTCCCATTTGCAATTAGTCCTCGATAATCACAAGTTTTGATTAAATAAGAACTACAAATGGCTGGTGAAACACAGCTAAATTTTAGAGCACAAATTCCTTTAAAACAAACCATTTACTCTGAACACAAACTCCTCTCCCCATGCTACAAAAAAAAAGTTAAAAAGCAGTTTTCTAAAATCTGCCTTTTGCCAGTTAAATGAGAGAACCAGCTGCACTTGACAAACTGAAGATGCTACCGAGTTTCCTAATTAAAATGGAGAGGGCAATCAAAGCAAAACAGATTTGGACCACAATTCTTGAAATAGTTTTCTAATCCTTAGCCTGATTTACAATTATTGTGAAATGTTGCACACTCTGGGCAGAGTATGGAGAGTAACTCCTGTGGGCTATTCAGTGTTTCTCACAACAGAGCAGCACTATGCTCTGCAAAGCAGGCCAGCACAGACCTCCTTCCTGCACAAAAGTCTTGTTAAAACAGCTTTCCTTTCTTTTAGTGACAAAGGTTCTAATAGGATTTTCTTTTCATGCATACTGCCAGAGCAGATTGAAAATTGCACTTTGCAGTTTCAGGTAAACTTTCTACTAAAATTCAGCTTTCTCAGTTGAAAAAGGTTTTAATTCCAGAAAAGTTTAACTAATAGTTTGTAATGCTTATGACTGACATTTTCTGGTTTAGTATAATCTGTACTAATACTAAAATACTTTGTACATGCACTTTTATTTACAGAAGATTACTGCAAGGAAAGAAAATATTGGCTTGGCTAATTTTGCTTTTTCTTTTCACACTCATTAAGAAAATTAGTTTGTGCTTGTTTCCTACCTATCCACATAAAATAGATTCTCTCTCCAAGGTCTTTGCTAGAGAATTTTATTTTTTGTCTGGAGTGAAACATCAGAATCCTTCTGTTTAGGAGCTGACTGGATTATGTTCATTATCTTATGATCATCCCAGAAACACACTCATAAATCTCACTGCAAGGCCATCAGAATAAGATGTTCTGATTATGCTCTTTTAAAGCAGATGCTACCAGCTGCACTGTAGGGGAATAAAAACATGATTCACTACATTCCAGAGACACTTGGCAAATATCTTCCTTTGCCCAAATAAGATTTCTGAAACAAAGTTTGGGTTGAAAACAGTGCAAATTGGAAGTAAAATCACTTTTTGTGTGTGTGTGTGTGGGCAGTGCACACAAAATTAAGAAGGCATCCCCAGCTAAGTCACCTCTGAATGTGGAGGCCAACCAGACTTGTTTTCAGAAGAGGATAAATTAAAACAGGAGTTCCCATACTGTAAGTGCTGGAAATCCAGATTAGAGTGCAATGGCTTAGATTTATCTTTACTAATTACTTTATCAGGCACACAATCTGTTGATCTGAAAGAGCACGAAGACCTAACCAGCAAGTGAATCATTCTCTATGAATGTTCACACACTTCATGTTGCCCTAATGAAAACAACACTCACAGCCAGCATTGGATAAGCAGGACTTGTACCAGAGGCATCCTTTGGACCTGTATTTTTCCTGGCTTTGACCTTTCAGTCTGACTTCACCCCTCCAAACTAATTTAAGGTTTTGTTGAAGGAGAACCCGCTGATCTGTTTTCTCCAAATTCACATCTGCTTCAGGAAACCATCAACAATTTACCACCATTTCCCTGGGTGAGATGCCAAAGGCTTCCCAGGCAATCACCAGTTCATACCTGCAACTTTTTGGAAGTCAGATCCATTATTTACCATTCAGGGAATGGTAAATAACACCTGCTATCTGGTCACATCAGGTTTCTTATCTTTCCCCCTCTAGACAGTGCTCTGTTTTAATCTCAACTTTTATCAGTCCTCCTCCTGTATTCAATCCCCAACTTTTATCCTCAGTCACTTCAATTTTAACCTGGAAAATTCAATTCTCCACATGGAGAAACACAGAATATATTTTATATGTCACATACAAGGAGCTGAGATAACCACTGATGGTTCCCCATTTATTTGTTGATGATCTGACAGAGAAATAATGCCTTTGAAGATATCATATTTTCCTTTTTGATCAGTATGAAAATATAGCTCTCTTTCCCCTCAGCAGGCTTCAGTCACAAGTTTTCCAGAAACACTAGTGAACCACAGGATAGTCATAAAATCTTGCTTTACAGGTTATCAAATTCAAGTTTAAAATCCAGGTTGTGCTTACAGTCCTTTAAACCACTACAGTGGAACTTGGCAGATGCACATTATAAACATAAATTGACCAAGAGCAGCAACAGTGCCATCAGAATTTACTTTTTATGTCTATTTCAGCAAGAAATTTTCCTTGCAATTGACCTGCTTTATTCTCTGCATCAATGAATTGCCAGATAAGAGCAAAGGGCTATTGGGAAATGGTTTAATAGCAAATAAACACGTGAAGATGGGAACAAAAGAGGTAACTGTAATTTTACAAGGTCAGAAAGACTTGAAATAAAAATCTCATGCTAAAACATGTAGGCAGAGGCATCCAGCTATGAGAAAAAGCACCTTTATTTTGTGGCTTGATGTGCATCTGTGTGAAAGAAGAAGTGCAATTCTGTAAAGGTGTGACAGGAAGAAACTCAACCTAGCACAGGTTATCAAAGACATCACCTCAGAGCTGGTGCTTGGACAAAGTTAAAGCACAGATTGAGCAAAGGTGGGAGTCTCAGCTTCTTCAGCTCCTCAGAGTAACAGCTGAGCTGATAGCACCGAACAGACAGAAGCAAAAAGAATTTAAAGAACTTAGTTCACCGCTCAAACTTTCCAATTTCCAAGGGGTTGACTGAAGCTGAGTTATTTCATACACAGCTACAGAACTCTGGGAGCTGCTCAAGTCTCCCTCCAGGGACAGCCTCTGCTGCTGAACCCTATTCAGTAGCTCAGGAGAATTTCAAGACTGTGCCTAAAGAGGTTGAAATGACCTCTGGGGATGGGGTGGCAAAGAGAAATGATAAACACCTCCAGAGACCTGAATGATGTGACTTCACTGATGGAAAAGTGACTTCTGACTGTTCTAATCTACTGCCCTAAACAAGCTTATCTTCTGCTGCACTGCTACTCTACACCATTGGGTATTTCTGGAAAGCACAGAAAAGCCTTTGTACAGCATCTTCAATGATTTTCCACCTATGCTGCGTGATCATTACCATAAAACACATTTCCTTACTCATCATTATCTGCTTTGATAAACTAAATCATCACATGACAGACTTCTAAAGCAAGAAAGAGGTTTCATCCTAGTCCTGTAAATGTGTTTTCAGGGGGAAGGGAGCAGGAGGAAGGTGGATTTTTTGCTAGTAAGCCCTATTGAGGCCCTGCTTCACCTGTATGAGCACAGTTCTTTGCTAATCCAGGCTGTCTGAGCTCAACCAAATCCTTAGCTGTAGGGAAAATGAACTGAGTTCCTGGTTTGCCTCTGAGCAGCCTAATGGGAGTGAAAGCAGTGTTGTCTAGTGCCTTGTAGGGTTTTGTGGGAGTTTGTTTGTTTGTTTTGAGGAGAGAGAGCAGCAAGAGGCAGCCAGGAAACAAGTCAGGTAACTGAGGGCTGGAGGCAGAGCTGCACACTCTGCCTCGTTTTCCCACCTTTTGCACTCACAGGACATTCTCCCTCTGCCTTTCCTGTGTGCTGACACCATCCCACCTTCGGGGAGGGTGGTTATTGAGGTCTCCACTGACTTTTGCCCAGCTGCTCTCTTCCCATCCTCTGTTCAAACACTCTCTACCACACAGAGTCACATTTTGCTGACTCAGAGCCTGCCTGGAGGAACAGAGAGGCTGAGAGCAACAAGCATGACAGGAAACTGGGAGAGTGGATTCAAGAAGCCAGCAGGCACTTCTGTGGTCCATACCTGCGCACCAAAACATTCTCCCCTCATTCACACCACTGATCACTGTTCCACACCACGTGAGGAAAGATGAAGGGAGATCAGACACAGGAGGAGTGAAGGGAAGATAGTGCTTAATTATCTCATCTTTACCAGTTCCTTCCCTCCCTCCCTCCCTGCTTATCTTCCTGTGCATAGGGCTGCTGAGTGAAATCAGGATGGTGCCCTCTGCCACCACCCCTCTAATTCCTCTGCTTCCTGCGATGGGAGATGAAAGCAGCCGGGGAACATGGAACGATGCTCCCAGCCCAATTCCTACCACGTTTCAGTCACGCAGATCAACCAGTTTCTGCCCCCTCCCTTGAATTTGGGCAGAGCCCCAGATGTGTGATAGATAAGCTGCTATATGTTTTGTCAAGACACTTGATTGCTACCTAGCCTAGGTAAATAAAGCATTTAAGTTTTCAAAACTTAACATTAGGTCAAAAGATTTACGGGCAAGTCATGTGTCTGTACAACAGAAAGGAACTTCAGCAGTGAGTGGTGAGACTTGAGTCTTGAGCTGTCCCTCAGCTTAAGTCTTGTTACTGGGGACTTGAAATTATTTTATATATTATAAATTATATTATTATTATAAATTTTACATTATTTTTTTCTC
>VZRX01008242.1:98120-141976 GCA_013398075.1 Notiomystis cincta
AAAAGTGCCGATCCAAACTATGATGTTTTTAATAAGTGTTACCACGCGGTGCTTATTCCTATATCCCATGGGTTTTCCAGGTTAACACAGACATCATGGTGTTGACGGAGAAAAACCACATCAAAGATATAAAAATCAGGTATTTCTATGCTTAAAGCGCGTCTTACCTACTTGAATTCTACTGGTAAAATAGCAGCATAGGTCGTTTATATTGTTTATATTTCATATCGCCCCCCTGTCGACTCGTGCTTAAAAATCGGCCTCTAATGCTCTGTTTATGACTGCAGGAACACTCCAAGTACACAAACGCCAAAGAAAAACGCTCTCATGACAGCTTAGCTTTTCTCCTGCCTCTATAGATTCCAGGATCGCTCGTAGAAATACGAGAATTGCTGGGAGTTTTGGGCACTGGGAGTTCCCTGGTCACTCGGGGCACCTGGCTGGGCAGAAATCTGCTGGGTTTGTGTTGACCGAGAGGGTCACCTGTGCTGTGCTGGCACAAATCCCTCACAAAGCGCTGAATTCTCCCGCTGATGCCAGTTTTCTATGAACAAGAGTAACTACTTAGCAGAAAGTGAGATAAAGACATTCCAGTCGCAAATGCGGTGTAATTAACACACGCTTTTCGCTCTTTGTGGAGTGATTCTATTTCAACCACCGTCTTTGCTGTCTTCCTGCTGTGATGAAGATGTTTTTCACCTAAATAGTTCAAACATGTCTAATAAACACGTTTTGTTACTTGTCCTCAGTTTTGGAATCTCTTTTTGTCTAGAGTAAGCTTCCAATGTGTTTGGGAAATTAAAACTTGTTCCCTGCTACCAGCTGAGCGACTCTCTGACCTTGGGAAGAATTGTATATTATTTCAGTTTTACTTTAAACTCACAAATAACACCGAGGCTATGAATCACACACCAGACATTCCAGATAAAGATTTGGACCTCACGTAGCAGACATGCCCAAGGTGGGAGAGGGAGAAAACGGGAAGTGAAGTAGAACGCCTTTAAAACAACTCTGAACACGCTAAAGAATAATTTTAACTGGCAAGGATCCACGGGCTGCGTATTAAATCAGCTTTTAAACGTTTCTTGTCGTTTCTCTCAGCTTTGAGGCAGTCCTCCTAAATAGGTCATGTAGAGCAGTGGTGAAAATTACACTGGTTGATAACATTTGCATCTTTCATAATACTGATACAGAGATTATTGTGCAGCACTGCCTGCTGAGCACTGCTAAACCATTTGGGGAAGAGTCAGTGGAATTCAGAACAATTTGGGCAAAGCTCTTTTCAACACTTAGTTGAAAACAGCCTGCTGGAGGTCTCGGAGGGATAGAAGCAGCAGCTCCTGGGCCCTCCCTGAGCTGGGTAGGGCTGGTGTTCATTCCTGCCCTGGGATTGCCAAGCCCCTGCTGGTACGTGCTGTTCTCCAGCGTTTCAGCGAGAGAGGCAGAGCCAGGCAGAGCACGGCCTTGCCCCTGCCCTGTGCAGGATGGAGAAGCTCTGCAATTACTGCCCCTCCCTTGGGAAGCACAGGGCACAAGCCCCTGTCTGTTCGTGGGCCATGATTTCACAGCTCCGCTTCTTTGCTGTTTGGCACCACCAGAAAGCAGAGGGAATCTTAATTTTGGGTTCTCTTTGGCTTGCTGGTCCTGCCTGTCGTGTTTAATATCGTTGTAATGAGTTAATTGTGCACCTCTCTCAGTGTGGTGGTTCCAGAGAGCTCCCTGAGCTGTCCTGGCCTCTTGGCCAATTACCATTCCACAAGTGCCCCCTTCAGTGAGAGTGGGTTGTGTCTTTGCTGCACTGGTGCAGCCCCAGGACTGCCACAAAGCTGGCATTGTGTTAAGTCCTTGCCTCTCTTATGTAACAATGGGGTTTATTCAGGGAGAGCAGAATCATCCTTCTCGGAAAAGGCCCACGAAAAAGACAAGTTGGAGCCCCCAAACAGCCCCAGAGCACTGCTGGTCGTGGCTTTACTGACCACCTTCATTTCCTCCATCTCAAACCCCAGAGTTATCTGTGAGATTCCACACGTGAGGTCCCACAGTTTATCCTAATGACATTTCAGCATCAGGGTTTATTTTTATGTTGTTGAAACCGACTGAGCAGAACTGACCAGGTTTCTCTTCCTCAGTGCCACAGTCACATTAGGGGTCACTTTGACAGCCCTGAGTTTCAGTTCAGGACACATTCCTGATCCTGCAAATGTGCCTGAATGGTGCTTAGGCTCATGCATCCAGTGGTTCTTTCCTTCTGCTGCTTGCCCCGTTACTGGATTGTGCAGAAAAGTGGCAAAATGGATCCTATCCCTGATGGGAAAGGGCCAAAACAGACTCTGAGATGAAGGCTCTAAATGGCTGTGCTCCCTGGATAGAAATTCGTGGTTCTGAGGCAGGGAAAAAAATATCATTGTTTGATACATCAGTTTTCAGTATGTTCTGAATTGCTGTGATGTTTTCTGAAAGGTTTTTATAAAGCTGTAATTTCCTGTTTATAAAGAAGGGTGAATTAGCTGTGACTAAAGTAGTCTAAATTCAGTCCCAGCCACTGGGATATTTTAGTATCAATTTGCTCAAGAATTCTCTCAAGATCTCAAGTCCTTCTTTACCAAATCTTT
Organism: Notiomystis cincta; assembly: GCA_013398075.1. Lineage (NCBI taxonomy): Eukaryota > Metazoa > Chordata > Aves > Passeriformes > Notiomystidae > Notiomystis > Notiomystis cincta. Next base: position 100,733 of record VZRX01008242.1, read on the forward strand.
CCTCCTCTGAGAGGACAACAAAGGTCAGTCACAGGATGGTTTCACTGCTTCCCCCAAATCACAGTCCTCACAGACTGCAGGCTGTGAAACACCAGCATTAAAACAACAAATAAACCTTGTGATGCAGGACTGTGAAAGCTGCAACTCTGTGTAATCTCTTGGTTTTTTTTTAAAAAAAAAAAGTCCCATTGAAAGGCTCAGGGATTTCCTTTCATGTAAATGGGGATAAATCAGCTGCAGACAGGAAATAACGTGTTGGAGAATCCTTCCCCATGGACTCCATGCAGTTAATCCATTATTTCTCACTGGAAAGTGTAGCCTGCCTTATCTTTAGCAGAGATTTGTTACCAGTCTTCTCTAACCCTTTGAAAACTTTTTTAAACCTGACTGGCATGCCTTTTTGCTTTCTTTTTTTATGTGGTTAAGATATGCCTGTGGCTTATTTTATTTGGTGGAATTAATTTGAAACATTCAGGCTGAGAGATTGAATAAAGGTGTTTTGCATCTACGTAAAAGTAGAAATTCTGCAATTAGAAAATAAAAAATCGAGATTTTGCAGGAGAGACATGAAAACAGAACTTACTTTTTTTTTTCCTCTGTCATCATTTAGCAGGAGACACGATATAAAGGTCTTCTTACTAGGATGGATGAAATACACTTTAACAAAATTCCTTAAGTTTTGCCAGAGAGAACTGCATTTGTTGGGCAGTTTTGGATTTTTCCCCCAAATATTTTTATTCCAGAAGCTTTCACTGACACATGCAGTCCTAAACAAAGCATTTCAGGAACGTATTGCGACTTTCGCTCAGCATTTTTAAAGACATTTAAGCGAGCCACTGACGCGGTGCCTTGTTGTAAGTAGAATTCCACCTGAGGCAGGTGGAATTACCCAAATTTCGGTGATGCTCTGCAAGGCCTGAGCGCCATCTCGTGTTCAGCCGAGGGGTTTTGGGGACGGAGCGTTCTTTGCTCCCAGATAAAGCAGCCTCCCCATGCTGAGGCATTTTAGAAATTCCGGGCGGTTAGCAAACCTGCCTTAGTAAATCAGGAGCTGGCGGGGCTCACAGCTGAATTTTTTCCAGGCAGGCACAGCTGTTTATAACATCTGCATTGCTCTCACCATCAGGCAAAGGCTTCCTTATTGCAGCTTGGGAAATACAGTTTATACCCTGTGTGGCTGTGCCTATTCGTGTAGAGAATAAGCTGATATTCCATCTCCTTCCAGTCACAACGCTGGGGAGGATTTGACAAATTTATCTGAATTTGTTGTGGGAAAAAAAAAATTACACGTGCTAGAAAGTCTTGTGTGTTATTAAGCTGTTTATTGACTGAAAAGGTGTCTGTTGTCATATTATCTCTTCAAGAAACCTCCCAGCCGGCATTTGGGTTTGATTCACCTTAGTTTTGTTGGCTTTTTTTAAAAGATATTTATTAGTTTAATAAATACCTTAAAGATCCTGTACGAGTCCTTTTTGCCGGGTGATGCTCTCGACCCGCTCCGTGCCTGGGGGTGTCGGCGCAGCCCCTTTTCCCCGCAGCCGCACATCCCGGAGCTGTCTGCCGGTCATATTTTGGGTTTGCAGCATCTCCGGTGCCCCTGGGTGCTGCGATTCAGCCCGGGACCGAGCCCCCCGTGCCGGCTCAGCTGCGGGGATGTGTTTAAACCACTCGGATCTAAGCCTGGCAGCGGCCAGAGCAGGCGGGCTCAGCTCCCGGGGCTGGGCTGGGATGCAGGAGCTCGGTCACACGCCCAGGATCGGGGTTTGTTCGGTGGCCAGCCCTGCTTTGGTGCTTTCTGACCTCGCAGGGCCTCAGTGATGCTGCCCGTGGAGGTTAAAGAAGAGCGGGCTGGTTGTGGGGCTGATTCCCATCCTCAAAGTGTCGGGCCGAGAGCATCCTTAAGGTGTAGGACAGAAAGAATTCCCACCCAAAAGCGCAGCCCCAAACCCCCACCCAGCACAGAAAAAGCAGCAGGTCCTTATCTCTAGCGCTTCTCTTGCACCCAGGAGCTGATAACCCCCAGGGTGTGCCAGAGCTTGCATGGCCTGGAGATTGTGGGTGATTGACCCTGATTGACAAATCAGTGGGAATTCCTGCATTTACCTGTGGCCTGGGCTTGCACAACTCAGGCTTCCTGCCCAGAATCCCTTCCCCACTCCTCCTGTAATCCGAATTTTAGCCGTTTTCCCATTTCCTTTGTTCCTCTCGCTACCTTCAGAGCAAAACTCGCTTTTCTGAGACTCGATCTAACACCTCTGACCTGTTTTGTTTATCCACCAGATTGCAGCGTTTCAGCAGATTTTCACTCTCAGAGTTGTTTTATTTCTCCTCTTTTCTAAGTCTAAAGGGCCTCTTCCCTCTTGCCCTGCCTTTGAGCTGTAATCACATTTTGTACATCACATGTCCTGGTCTCCATATTTTCATTACATTTTAGAAGCAACCAGGAATATATTTCTACTTTCTTAAAATAAACAAGCTTAGAAACAGGGCTACAACCTGGGGGGAAAAGCTGTAGAGCCTTTATTTACCTTTTTACCACCTGGGACTGGTGGGGAACCAAGTTAATTCCAGCACAAAGTCTCTCAGAAGGGTTGTTTTAGCTCGATCTCAGTGCCACAGCTGCAGGAGTTTTGAGTGACTCCGAGAAATCCTGAGTTTCACTGCCAGCGACCTCTGAATCCTCTTGCAGCTCTGTAAGCCTCTAAATAAACTTGTCTGTGCTTGGGAACTGAAACTTTGCTTCTGTGCTTTGCCATACTTTCTGTTAATTCAGATGAAAACAGAATTAATCATAGAAAAAGCTATTTATGAGCACTGTAAATGTTGATGTTTGGGCAGACAGCAAGCCTTTTCAGGTAATTTGCAGTTTAATTTTCTTTACACAGCTCCAATCTTAAATTCAAGATGTATTTGTTATTGTGTGTTATCATAATGAGTTATTTTATTCTTTGCATCTTCTTAATGTACTCTGTCTTTGACTTGTAATATTAATAAATATTATAAGATAGGGGATTCTATCTCTCAAAAAATCCTCTCTGAACAGTGAATAACAATGGTCAGTCATCTTTATTGTGGTTCTGATATTTGTTTTTGTAGAAGTGCTCTGCTCTTGATATGAAACTAGAATTTTTTTTATGTTTATAATCACCTCTATTTTCTTCCTATTATGAATTTATTTCCAGCCAAAAAAAAGTACCTCAGTATCCAAAAGTTGCTGCTGTGACAATTTCTGTATTTCTATAGATTTAGACAGTGGCTTTCTGATCCAGATCTGAATTGTGGCTCATGGATTCAGCCTCAGACATATTTCAGATTTTTGCTATTGTGAGAGATTTTTTTTCTGCCCTTAAGATTTCTTCTGGGATTTTTAGCTGAAATATTTAGGAAGATGTTCATGTTTTTCTGGCTCCTTAAAAAATCTCCTTTGTTCCTAAAGCCTAGTTCACCCTCCATGGAGAACCTAAACCACTGACTTTACCCAGTGCAGTTGCACACAGATGAAATGTTTATTTCCCTGAAGTGATGGAATGAATAAGGACAGGAATTTAGCTTCTTAAAAAAAAAAAAAAAACTATTCACATCTTGTTTATGAGCATTCCTTGCTGTTTTTTTTTCTGGTTAGTCAGAATTGAGATGTTTTATTTCCTCACCAACCAGCCCAACAAATTCTTTTAGTGTGGACACAAACAGGGGTGAAATGGAAAATTATGTTTATGGGTACTGATGTTTACAGTGCTGGAGTTAATTTGGTGTTGTGAGCAATACCAGACAATGTTAATGTAAATGTTTCACCAAAAATTTTGCTTGTGGACTTGATAAGCAGCACCTTCCTTGCCCTCTCTACCTCCATTAGAGGGAGTCAGTAAAACCATCTCCAGCAGGAAAACTGCAGCTTAATTGTGCCAGCTGGATGTCAGTGCTGTGCTCTGGCTGATAAATCTATGGAGCTTTACATTGCAGAAGGTGGGTGGGGAGAATTAAAAAAAAAAATAGGTCTCTTCTGTTTTTCAAACATCAAAACATAAACATAAAAGTATATAACCATTGCCAGCATATTGCTTGGAGGGAAAAAGCCAAAAATCTTCATACCTACTGGTTAGTAAAACAAACAGTGCTTGAAGTAAAAGCTTGATATGAAAAAGATTTATTCCAAGTGTTTTTTTAAAGCTCTGGGCTCCTCACTGCAGGAGGGGCATTGAGGAGTGGAGGTGAGTCCAGAGAAAGGCAGAGGAGCTGGGGAAGGGTCTGGAGAGTCCTGTGAGGAGCAGCTGAGGGAGCTGGGGGTGTTTAGCCTGGGAAGGAGAATATTTGGGGAGACCTTGGGGGCTGCAGCCAGGTGGGGATCGGTCTCCTTGCCCAGGTAGCCAGAGACAGGAGAAGAGCAAACAGCCCCAAGCTGCACCTGGGGAGGTTCAGGTCGAATACTGGGGGAAAATTTCTTCTGAAAGAGTGGCTGAGCATCAGGAGGGGCTGCCCAGGGCAGTGCTGGGGCTGCCATCCCTGGAGGTGTTCAAAGACTTGGCATTACTGCTGTGCTTTAATTGACACTGCTGTGTTCTGTCAAGTGATGACCTTGGAGGTCTTGTCCAGCCTTAATGATTCTCTAATTCTCATTAATTACCGACCACGACTTCTATAGTTCTTTGAAATTTAATGAGATTTAATAATGAATTTAATGTTTGTTTACAAGGCTGACTAGGAATGCAATGGTAACAAATATGCGGAGAGAATGTGATTATGTTATTTTTCTGATGATACCAATGCCATGGGGAAGAAAGAGGAATTCAGGGTAGCCTGGAGGCTGTTTCAGTTTGTTTATGTGCAAGATCCTTAAACCTAGAGCAGTACATTTTGACTGAAAAATTATGTTTGCATTTGATGGCCAGACAGTTGAATATGAAATGCATTTTTTTCTGGATCTACTCAGTAGCTCTCCAAACAGGGGAGTAAACAAGCAATTCATAGCATTCAGCAAAATCCCTTTTTGTGCTAAAGAGATTACTGAAATAGAACTTTTTAGAGGTCCTCATAGGAGGTTAAGTTTTTCCACAGTGACACAAGCTGTGCACACACTTCAGAGGTGATTGCCCTGGGACTGAAATACCTGATTTCAGACAGTTTCCTCATTTTTGGGGACCTGTTTAAAGAAGACCTAAGGCTTTACATCAGGTTCTGTACCTTTTCTGCCAGAGCTGCTCTTGCCAGCTGTGGATGTGGCACTGGAGAGCTGGCATGGAGGCAGGATGCAGCTTGCAGACACATCAAACCACTTTTGGAAAAACACACTGTGTGTTTTTTTAAAGCCAAAGTAAACCTTTGGAGCTCTTCTGAGGAGAGCCATCCCTCCCTGTGGAGCAGGTATTGATTTCAAACCCACAGCCTGCACAGGAAATGATGTTGGCACTTTATCTTCTCATCCTCAGCTGAAGAAAATGGACAGTGGTAATGCCAGCACTAGGAGGCCTTTAAAGGGAAAAGCAATTGGTTCTGTGCATTGTTTAAATTAAATATTCTGATAAAGCACACGCACTGTCTAAATTAAATAGTCTGAAGAACCTGTATTTAAAAACCCCACAAAAGCACTTAATTCTGCCTGGGTGTTTGTTAATAATTACAGAGAGTTCCAGGAATTACATGGGAAGTACAAAATATAAGATCAGTCTATACAGAGGATTAATTACAGCAAAGTATTTGGCTAACAGATAAATACATAAGAAGTTCATGATCTAGCTCATTACATTAACAATTAATGTTCACATGTTGGATTCTTTCCTTTTCCAGTTAATTAAGAGTAAGAAAACTATGACCAACTTTGAGCTCACAGAACAATCCAGTCTAATAATCCTCTATTAAAATCATCTTTCCTTGGACATCCTCATGACAATATTATTTTTAACCTCATGTATCACTTAACATGGGGCAAGAGGACCCAGGTAAGAGTTATAAAGTGCTCCATTTTTCAGTGATTTTATCTCAATCTTATCTCAAGGCAAAGGAATGCAACAACTCTCAAAAATTAGCCACCTCAGAAGTATTTACTTTGTGAGATACTTCTAAAGGTTTGCAAAAATAAAACATTTTCCACAGGTATTTCTTTTTCTTGTTCTCCTACTCTTCAGAAACAGTTCAAAAAGGCAAAAGAAAAACCCCAGTCTAGGGATTGACTCACTGGATGGGGCCATTCCCATGGAGAAGTGAGCCCTAAATAAGAAGGAAAAGCAAATGCTTATCTGCAATAAATATGACACTTGCACAGGGAGCAGTTAAGAAAGTCCCTTCATTAACCTTTTCCACAGAAAGGTTTTACTTGTTCAAAATTATTTTATAAAGGGATTTAAAATAACAAAGGGTTTTGAAGCATTTTGCAATGGTAAATTCCAAGACTAATTAAACCCGTGGTTTATGCTGCCAGTATGAACAGCAGGAAAGAAGAGGGAGTAATATCCAGCTATCACCAACAGAAAGGTGATTGTACACTGGAACAGGCTGCCCAGGGAGGTGTTTGAGGAAGGTCTGGCTGTGGCACTCAGTGCCATGGTCTGGTGACACCCTGGTGTCCAGTCAGAGTTTGGACTTGGTCATCTCTGAGGCCTTTTCCAATTGAATGACTCTGGGACTCTGTACACTCCTTTTTCTGGGCTCAGGGCTCTGTGTGGTGGGAGTTGTTGCATGCAATGCAAACCCACGGGAAGTTCAAACAATTTAAGGTCTTGATTTCTGCCTTCAGGAGGAGCCATTTCTTCAGTATTAGGAGAGCTGGATTTTAATGGGTTTGGTTCTGCAGTTTCTTTGCTGAGCTCCCATGCACGTCCAGGCAGGTAGAAATGAAGGAAAAAAAGAGACAGGAAGATTATTTTCTGGCAAACAGGCTTCTCTCTGATGGGCATTGTAAAAATAAACCCAGTTAAACTGGCATAATTTACACCAAGTTCTGCTCTACAGACCCTTGACACCCACAAAATCCAAGTAAGAAAGCACACAGTTGTCAGAAACCTTAAATTCATCACACAGGTGCCAATAAATCAGAGAAAGCTGAAAACCTTTGTGTCTCTGATAATTGTGATTGCTCCAAGTGCAAACAGGCCATTAATGATTGGAGGTAATTCTGATTCAAGGCACCTTTCTGCAGAAGAGATGGCAGAAAGAAGGGAGAACGAGGAGCCCCTGTGCCACCGTGGGAAGGGCAGTCAGGATTTAATGCAGGAGAAGGATGAGGTGACTGCAGTGTCAGCAAAGAGGTGAGGGAGCCTGACCACAGCCAAGGCACTGAGGAGTGCTGCTTTTGTGGGAGGATGATGATCCTGCTGGCAGAGCAGAGGGCACCAGTTCCCCTCTGAGAGCAAAGCAGCCAGGCCTGGAGGAGGGCCTGAGCCTCAAAAACCAAAAGCCAGAGGGTTCATGTGAGATGGGCACAGAGGTTCAGAGGAGCCCACGGGGAAAGGACTTGAATAACAAGGACAGTAGTGGATGTTATCTGATGGCAGAGGCAGAGGTCATAAACTCATTTGTGTTTTTTGCTCCTGATGAAGAACTCCTCTGTGTTCATCTCCCTGTACCAATTCCATTTCCATGGTAACAATCACATCATCTACCTGAACTGGAAGTCAATGCCCTGTTTCATGCAGTCTTGTCATGGTTATCTACAGCCTCCTGACAGTCCTTTGTCCTTGCTTTTTGGAGACTGCTGTCTTGGAGCAGCTTATTCTGTTCAGATATTTGTCACTCTTCCCTTTCTGTTTCTGAACAGACAGGCTTTTATTTCTTTTTTGCCCTTTGTCATCCCACAGTTAACCACGTCTCTTTTGACTTCCTCAAAAAATATCTGCTTGTGTCCTATCGGTTTTGAAAATTAATGAAATCATATATATATTTAGGAGATTACCAGGAAGCTGGAGGAGAATGCCTGCCACTTTTCTCTTCCCAGAATGTTAATTGATCAGCAGAGCAGACCTCATTCACAGCTGTGACCCTCTCAACTGTGTCATCCCATGCTGGGGTGCATTCTTTGTGCAGGCTGGCTGTGTCTCCCTTGGCTGCTGGCAGGATCTCTGGGTGCTTCACCCCCTCTTGGGATTTAATTCTTTATCAAGTTTGGATTTCCAGGGCAGCAAGGCTCAGAGAAGACCCAGCCTGAGCTTTTGAGGACTGCACATTAAAATCTGTGTATAGCAGAGTGACATGGGCTTTCTCTGCTGTGTAATGGTGGGGCACAAAGCACATCCTGAGGACACCTTTTCTAAAAACCAGACTCAATCCATATTTACACCAAAGGCTTTATTTCTTCAACAAAGAGCAATGGCACCCCCTTTCCAGTCAAAGCTCCCAAAGCATTCCAGAGGTGACCATTTTGCATTTACATGTTTGTGATTATATAGACAAGGAATAAAAGGCCAAAACCTGCCTTTAACCCACCTCCCTCCCAGCCTGAGGATGGGGCTGAGTCTGCTGTGACACAGAAACCACACTCCAGTCACTCATCCTGCTCTAGAGGGATACAGCTCCTTGCTAAAGGCAGAGCATCACTGGTGCAGCCTGCACCCTCTTAATTGTACTCTGGAACTCCTTTTGAGAGTCATTCCCTGATGTTTGGCTGTTCTCTGGTAGCTATTTTTGGACAGAACAACAGCTCTCTCTCAGTGTAGTGAGCAAAATGGGTTTTCTGTAGGAACAGCTGTGGATTGCCTTTCAAGTACCATTATTTGTGGTGGGTTTTTTTTTTGGTGTGCCTGCTTGTTTGTTTGTTTATTAGACAGAAATGCAGCTGTCATTAAAATAATTTAAAAAATACAATCTGTACCCTGTATTTCACGCTAAAAGCCTTTTTTTTATTAAGCGTTATTTAACATTTGAAATGTTGTTTTTGAAACAAAATTACCTGGAGTTTATCTGTGTCTTACAAACCCAGGACTGAGCAGTGCCATGCCCTCACCTGCACTATTGTGCTCATCTGAACCACCTTTTCTTGCACTGGGAGGATAGGATGAGAAAGATTCTGCTATAATCAATGGAAGTGACTTGAAGCATTGGGCAAAATACCTCACAAGTAGATGCTGAAAGAGACCTAATGAGAAAAACCACCAAAGAGTGACATGTAAAACCTTTAAAAGTTGTGTGTGATACAGAACAGTTCAGCTAGGAGCATTCCTTCTAACACACAAACAGTGATATTGAACAGTGATATAGAAAAATAGGGAGAAGTGACAGCTTGAGGCTGATAAAAGTGAATATTTGGCTGCTGCTAATGCATTGGCAGGATCAACAGTGGTCTGTGCAGCTACATGGGTAAAAAATGTGGAATTTTCAGGGAAATACTCCAGAAGTTCAGTGATTAGGAGTAGCCTGGATGCAATGTATGAGAGTTCTGTGTTAAATATAAACCACATTTGTGGGGGTGTGTATTCCTACACTTTGTGGTATCATAAACCTCTCCTGTTGAAACTCATATCTAATTTCTCTGGAAACATGTGATTTTATATTGATTTATAGCAGGCTTTCTGCAGAGTTGTGAAGGCTGTCAGACTGTGCTCTGGACAGGAAGGATTTCTGATTTGATTTCCAGGGCATTGAAGCAGAAAACATAGTTTCAATAGGAAAAGAACTTGTCAGAAATGGGTTGGTTTTTTTTTTTTTTTTTATTAACCTTAAGATTTATTTGTGTGAGGGGGTGGTACAGATGTGATATTCAGTCATCATGTTATTATATTAATGGAGCCTTCACATATTCTTTATTGGACATCAAGATTACTGGGGTATGCAGGCCTGAAGTTGTGTCAAATAGCTGAAAGTCATAACAGATGGGAATAATGTAATTTTAATACACATGAATGGCTGTGTTGACCTGAGACTGGTGGCTTTCAAGTCTACATGAAAAGCTGCTCAAAGTTCTAAACTTTTTGCTCCGTGTGAAGCTTGTAAATGATCTGGGACCCCTCACCCCAGGCAAAGAGTTGCTTTTCCCTGGGATTGTAATGCAGGGCGGAGTGGCCGCCCTGGCGCCTGGGGAAACGCAGCCCCGGGTTTCTGTGGGTATTCAGGGCATCCAGAACATCATAAACACACAGGATGCGGGAGGTGCCTCCAGAGGGAGAGTTGTAGACCACGTGGAGGGTGTTGCAGGCCATGAAAGCTGCCTCAGCATCCTGGCTGCTGCAGGGGCTGTCCCAGCTGTGCTCCACAGCCATGGTTACGTGGTTGATTTTGGTGATGACGATGTTGCCCCCGGCCTCTGGTGCTGCGTGGAGTGCCCAGAGCCCCTGCTCATCGACAGCCAGGTCTATTTTTGTCTGGGGAGAGAGCTGGTAGGGAGGAATCCTCCCAGCCCCTGGCAGCAGCATTTGGTCAGCCACGTTTCTTCTCTGGAGGTTGAACTTGATGATCTCGTTTAAGGAGCCGTACCTGTGGTAGAAGAGGAAGCCCTGATAGATGACGTGGCCAGTTCCTTCCCAGGGCAGTGCCAAGGGAACTCTGAGAGCCTGCAGTGTCTGATTGCTCTCCATGAAAGCCATGATATTTGCAAATTCCAGAACCACGTTGTTCACTGAGCCGCTTAATAAATAAATCTTGGTGTGCTTTTTGCCGGGATCTTTCATCCAAGAGCCATGCTTCCCTCCAGTCTTCTTAACCACCTTCAGGGACCTGATACCTGCAAGCACAGAGTCACAGCCTGCAAGGAAACACCCAAAGACCAAAAAAAAAAACCAAAAAAATTAGAATATCTGTAAATTTTCTAGTTTCCTTTCTTTGAATTACTTGATTCCCTTTTAATTCACCTCTAAGGCCAGAGCCCATATGTCACTCTAGAAAGCCTTCTAGTAAGCAATATAAAAGGTGTTGCAGTGCTGAAAATAGTTTTATATGATATATTCCTGCTAAGAAAACTGTATTATCTCCATCTACCTATAGAGCTTTGGGTTCTGTTCTATTACACCAATGTTATCCAAAACATTTGGATATTTGTGTGCCTGAGAGGAGAACAAGAGCACAGTTAGTGATTTTATGATGATTCTTGTGGGTCCTTTTACAGAGTTATAATTTTTACTTCAGGGAACTGGCTTCTGGTTTAGATCAACCCAGTAAAATAATCAGATTTATTTCTTGTTGGAGGCAGGCAAATTAAAATCTATTCTCCTGACACACCACACAGTACAGTATTTTTGTTTCAGGAACTGGTCTTATCCTCAAGTAGCCTCTTTTTTTATGCATTTATAGAGTAAACAGAGATAAAAATAGATCAGCACAGCAAAAAGCCAAAACACTGGGCTATGTTCCCACTGCCCTTCCCAACACCTGCACACAAAGGAAGGAGAACAAAGATGGCACAGCCAGGGATGTGCAGGCAGCAAGCCTTAAACTCTGAGACCTTTCTCAAGCAGCATCCTCCCAGGGAAAGCCACTTCAGAGCACATTAACAGGCTTGTTTACAGCTTGGTGACCAGAGGTGCTCATGAATTATGAGGAGCAGCCTTTGGAGTGGGGGAATTGCAGCCCTCTCAGTCAGCAGAGCTCTGAGGCAGGAAGTTCTGGCAGCAGATGAAAAGGAGAAAAGCAAAACCAGCCCCCCTATTTGGCCTGATATGAACCTCCTGAAGGCAGTGGAAAGATTCCAGTTGCCTGTAGAAAGCAATCTTTATGTATTGTGTGTGCTGGTGTCAGGAAAATCAATCCACAAACACCAGAGGTTTATGGCCAAAAAGGAGACAGAGGAGTCCTGTCACTTTATTGGAATAAAGGGAGAGGCCATGGGGCATTTCCCCTGGGGTCTCTCGAATTTTTGGAGGATGCAGCCTCCTTTTTATCCCAGTTTCCCTCTCTCTTTCCCCATTGTCCGAGGTACTTGAGAGGTACAGACTTCCTAATACCTAAACCCCCTTTCTAATGCATATTCCAAATACACACACACAGATCTTCCTGTCTATTCCTTGTGATAATCAGTGGAATTCCTATGGAATCTTTCCCATTGTTTCTTTTCTCTCCCAGTGCCAGTTTTATCCACCAGCAGACCCACAGCTGGTTTGTAAAGACAAGTCCCTCATTCCTTTCACTGGTACCCTCTAATCGAAGCTTTTGGATATTTTGCTGCTACAGCATGGAGTTTGTCTTTTTTTCCCTGGGAGTCCTCACTGGGCAAGCCACAATAGATTTCTCAAATCTGACATTTATTGATTAGGTAGATTAAAAAAAAAATAAAGCTGTTGAATAAAAAAAACCCTAGGCAGCCTTAGCAGCCTCTTCCTTTGCAGGGGAAATAACCAGATTTTTGTCTGATTATTATTTTCTGTGCAAACTTGACCCAAACCCAGTAACAAAATTGGACTTAAAATACCTCTTTCCTGCTAGATTTTTGAAGTGACTCAGCAAAAATAATCACAGAGTCTGGATAAGATGTGACAGCAGAGAAGCAGAGCTGCTATTTGCTAGAGTTGAGGGTCTTCCTATTTTTCTAAATCTACACAGGGACCACTTTTGCCATCAAATTCAATGGGAACAGCATCTGAGTAGAACTGAGAGTAGAGAACAAATTGAAAATAAAGTTACTCTCAACTGCTACAATGAAGTTAAAAGTAATAATTTCCAACAAAGCAAAATGGAAAGTAATTTTTTCCCAGCTGAAACTCTCAGAAAGATACAATTTTCAAAGTGCCCTAACCACAGTCAATTTAAAAATCCCCAGTTTTTTTTCCTCTCTGAAGAAAATGCCTGATGTTCAAAAGTTCTCTAAATGGAAAAGAATATTCAGAGCACTGGATTGTGGAGTATGAGGAGAGCTCAGAAGCAGCACAGGTGATTGCTTCTGTCAGCATCTGCCTTAATACTGATTTGCTTGAAAAGTTCAAGGAAGAAATTGTAAACTTATGTGTAAAATTAAATCAGCCTAATTCTGCTGAAGTCGATGGAATTGTGTAATTGATGATGCTCAGCTTCTTTCACCTGACTTTTAAAAAATTACAGTTTGTATTTCTTATTATTTACTCTTTGTTTTTACTGCTATGAAAAGAAAACAGAGTACTTTAAATATCTCTACAATACATAATTTACATCCCTACTCCAAATGTTTAAGGTAAAGATAATTTAAAAATGTCATTTGTTTTTTAAAAAAATAGTAGATTTTGCACATATTCTTCATGCTGGGTCCCATAACACAATTTTCTAATCAGAAATGAGCTTTGCTCATGGCCAGGTCAGAGTGATAAAGCAAAAGGAGGGGACAGGGAGAGGGAGGATGACAGAGCAGGACAGTAAAGCACATGCAAATTGTAGAAGTGAATTAAGTGTTTTTATTAATTGATGAGGTTACCTTTGAGTTGAGGTTTTGACCCTGCCCAACCCAAAAAACAAAGACCACCAAAAATTCCTTAGTGCAGCTGCAGAAATGTATTTTGCAAGGGCACACCTTGGGGGGATTTCACCTTCCTTTACAAAACAAAGCAACTTCCAAGGAATTAATTCGATATGCACTGGGATTCCTGCAAAGTAAATGTTTGAGCTGCATCCTCCTCCTTTTTCTCTCATGCCTTTTGGGGTTTACAAGTCTGGTATTGACAGAGCCCAGAGCCCCTTGCAATTAGCTGCTCACACAGCTGATGGAAATCTCTTATCTCCATATCATGCACACGCTGAACCCGAGCCTGGCTGCTCCACACCAACCTTGGGAGAAACGAGCTGCCCTTACTTGCATTGAGCATGAGTTTAATTCTCTCTTGTTCCTCTGCCTCTTGCAGCAGCTGCTGTTTCACCAGCTCTTCGTGCACCTCCAGGCAGGCAGCAGAGTCCGTGGCGGATGTCAGGTAGTCGAGGTCTCTCTGTGCGTGCTCCAGCCTTGCCAGCAGGTTCTGCACTTCGCTGCCCAGCTGAGCCTCGCCCCTGCCCAGCCCTGCCAGGCGGGACAGCACCAGCCGCGAGAATTCCCGCAGCTCCTCCGCGTAGCCCAGCGCCTCCTGCCTGCACCCTTCCAGCCTCCTCTGGGGAAAAGACACGGGCACACGTGGCTGTCCCATTAAACCTCACTCAGGAGTACTCCTAAAACCACTGTTCCCTCCTTCCCAGCCCCCTGCACCCACTGATTCCCACCCAGGGGGCTGCTGCTGCGCGAGAAAAAACATCCCAGACTGGCACAAAACTCACAGGTCTGGACAAAACCCCACCTTTATTTTTTACTTGGCATGTTTGCTGACAGCCAGGTGCTTAAGTGCTGGGGTGGAAGCAGCCAGAGAGACTTGGAGGGCTCATGGTCACTGATTTCCAGAAAACTTTTGGAAGTCCTCCTGCAGGACCACTGTTGAAGCAGTCTCAAAGAGTTTTCTGCAGGAAATCTATAGCCATGAACATTTCACAGGAATACTCCTCTTCTGAGCATTGGTGGCTATTTTTCACCCATTTAACAAAAATAGTGAAATGCTATATTTGAGGAGCTTGTGGGTTGTTTCTTTTCTTCTTTTTTTCTCAAATTATTGGCTGTATTAAAAAAAAACCCAACAAAACAAACCCTAAACAACAACAAAAACCCAAACTACCAAAAAAACCCCACTCCAAAACAACAAAAACCCCAAAACCCCAAACAAAGAAAGGAAAAAACCTATTTTTTTACACCTAAATGCACATTATCAGTGTTTTCAAAGGTAAGCAGTATGGTTTCTCTGTTGCAAAGCAGCTGCTTCATAGATGTCCTGAAAATAGCCCAGCTGCCACTTTGGGAAGATGAGGAATTTGAGCAGATCTTTGCTTGGTTTGCTTTCTGAGCTGTGGTTTCTATGTGCTACCTCCTCTCTCCCCCATTTATACAAGACCATAAGTCCCCAGGAAGTTGCTTAATTACTTTCCACAAATTTTTATTTTATTTTAATTGTTTTCTAGTGCTGTCTTCTCTGCCTCTCCTGTTCTTTGTTTCGTGCCCCTTGCACCCAGCGCCACTGGTAGAGCCACCTCCTTTTTAATGGGTGCCAAAGGAATAGAAACTGCCAGGTGAGGTTACTCCTCTGGTGGCAAAGAAAATGTAAATCTCAGTCTGCACAATGGGAAGAGAATATCAGGCTAATCCTTCTTTTCCTCCTGTGTTGGGAAGATAAGACTAATGAGGGCTTTGTATGAAAAGAGTTGTGAAATCAGGCAAGTTCCAGCTTCCCTAAAAGTCTGCCAATGCAAGTCAGGAGCCAGGGACTGTCAATATGTCAATAATTTGAGATAAACAATATATGATTATAGCACACCAATGCTGAAGAGGTGTTTTGCAGGGCTGGTAACTTTTTACTGTAGAAAAAGAAGCAAGATCTGGTGTGTTTGTATAAGTAATTGAAAGGAATTCAAGGAATTGAAAGGATTTCAATTTCAGTCTCCCAGATTTTAAGGGTTTATTTAAAGTGCAGATGCACTGCTGGTTTGCATAAATGTCTCTTAAATTGTCCTTTTGCACACAGGAAAAACACCTGATCTGTTTCTATCTCCCTGATAATAAATGTTTGACAGCACTTCCACTGTGACAATACATTCACACAATTCCTTGGGATGGACTGTGACAATACTATTTAAGTTTTTGCAGTTTTAGCTAAATTAACTGATGTCATAAATTAAAAAAATTACAAGTGATAACAGAATAAAAACATAACTTTATGAAATTTTGCCCTAAGACAGATGATGTGGTAAGGAGGGATCACTACAGTCAAAGTTTCACCAACAATTTTACTCTTTCTTTGGGAAAAGCTGGAAATTTATCCTCCTGGTTCAGAGCATCCACACATCTCAAAGCCTCTTTGGGGCAGGCAGAGCTGCAGAAGGATTCAGCTGGCACCTACCTCCAGGGAGAGGAAACGCTGGTCGATGTAGCTCAGCAGGGCTGCATCCTCCATCCTGTGCTGTGCTGCTCCCAGGATGCTCATGAGGGATGGAATCACCCAAAAGTGGGCTTGCAAGGCGACCATTGTGCCAGGAAACTGTGAAGGAAAGTAGTGAGTCACTTCTGTGGGCAAGCCCAAACACCCCCAGTCCGAGGTCAGATGCAATTCACCATCATCTGAGGTGAAAAAATAATACCAAAAATTACTGAAAAGCTAAAAATCCCGTGGCTGAAAATATTAAAAGGACTTAAAATGGCTGTTGCACGTTGTCATTAAGAAGGCAACGTTGTGGCAGAGGGACTGAATGTGTTTATTCCTGGGAGCCAGATGACTACTTCTCAGTTTGTGATCCTGTGATCAGTCCCAGATGTTCAGCACTGAGTCACATCGAGCCTGTAGGCCAAATTTTATTAAATACAAATAAAAGTCATTTATTTCCCCCTCCTTTTTTTCCTCCCAGCTGCTTTCCTGTGTGACCAACCCTGCAGTCCGTGCAAGTCAGAGTGGATTCACAGTCTGTGGAACACAGGCCAGCCCTTCACAGGGAGGCCTGATGCTTAATGTCTGTAAAATGCCTGTAAAACCACCCAAAGCAATTGATTTCAATTCCACTATTTACAGCAGGACTGGAAACCATAGGTAAAATGATTTTTTTTAAAAGTTCCTTTTCCTTTTTTCTCTTGACAGTACTTTTCCAGTGGAGCCTGTGACAGACAGCTTCTTTTGGGATAATAATTCTATTTAGTCTGACTTAAAAATTATTTATAGTTAACTTACATGAGTCTACTGCTTTTGAGGCAATTTGTATTTCTTTGATTTCATAATTTCCCTGACTGAATGCCTTGTTTGGAGAAGTCCATGGCCATGCTAGCACTGTGTTTGCTAGAAAACCATGTGTTAGGAGCTTAGAAAGCTCCCTTTGTATCTGAAGCCAAGCTGGACACCTCTGTTTCTCAGAATTCTCCATTCTTCACTTTTCCCTCCCTCATTTTTCTTTTTCTACAGTTTATTTTTTTCTTTTTCTCCTCACACTTACAGAGCTTTCTTTTTCTTTCTCACTGCCTCATGTGTGAGCATATGACTGCAGAATTCAAGAGTGTATGTCCCAGCAGGCAGATTTTTTCCCTCCATGTGTTTGATTTTTTTGTGGTAGCCATGTGTGCTTTGCAGGCAAATTTCACACCAGTGCACAGATGAGTATTCTGTATTTTGGTGTTGCTTTGCCCTAAGAGGGACACACCATTTGCCAGCTCCTATTTACAGGCAAAGTCAGTGATGAACAGAGAGGTTAATACTTGATTCTTCACTCCAGGGGCATTTCACTTGACCCCAGAGCCCCTGCCTGGGGGGACAGAGAGCTTGCACTGAGTACTCTTCCTTGCTTCTGCCCTGTGGAACATCCTGACATCATGTGCTGTCCTCTTTTCCACAGCTGCATCACTGGGGAAGATCAACATAGGGAAAAAAAAATCCCTTTTCTAACCTCAGAGGTGAACCTGGAATCCTCCAGAGTTTCTCTCTGAGTCTCTTATGTCTGTCACAGGTCAGGACTGGGAGATGGAGGCTGTGGAATTCAGAATTAGCAGCTTCCTTTCAAGAATGCATATTTAAAAGTCAAGATATAGATATATATAAGTTCTTTCCCTCATCTTAAGGCAGGGAAGATTATCTAAAACCCAAAATGTCTTGGGCTGCTGTCCACCCTGGATAAGCTTTAACTTTAACATGCTGCACATGGGGTAGATTTGGTGGAGTTGCTCAACCCTTTCTTAGAACCACCCATGGTGCAGCATCTGGTTAAGTCCTGAGCTTTGCTGGTTTTTTCAGTTTATATTGCTTTGGTTGCTGTATATTTCCCACTTCTGTTCAGCCTAGGTGTATACAGAAATGTGGGGTTTGTTTTTCCAGCTATCTGCTATCTGTATAATAAACAAATTAATGTATCCATATATTTGATGGTGATTTAAAGCAGGATTGCTTGGCATGCCTGGGAAGATGCTGGTCTCAGTGCACAGGGTATTACACACTAACAGAGCAAAAAGTTTGGTTTTAACTCAAGGAACTCTTTTCCTCATGACCACTACTCCTTTGATTTGGCAGCCCTCTCAAAGCTCCAAAGGGAAACAAGTGTATTAAAGTAGGTGAATATTCCTCCTCACTGTTCCTGTCCTCTCTCTGGCTGAGGTGTAACTCTTTTCTTGTCAGTGCTGCTTCTTTACTGCATGTGCTCCACCCTTTTTACCGATTGGCCTCTGTTTTGACAGCTGTTAGATATTTTCAAATGAAAAAATAGGAATTTTCTGCTCAGTCTGTGTTTGTGGCTTTGATTTCAGATGCTGGGTGGAACTTTATGTGTTTTAAAAGTGTTGTTGAAATCAGTTCAGAGCCCATACTTTATCTGAGGGGGGAATTGACATTTCTTTAAGATATTATTTCACTCATACAAAATTCTATGTTTTGTTGTTTGATTTTTTTTTTTTTTTTTGTAAGACAGTTTCTTTCTGTCATTTCAGGAGCTGAAACTGGAGAAGTGCCACAATAAATCAGGTTCTTTTCCCTCCAGTCCCACTCTGGTGTCTCAGTCCCTCACAGGAATCACAAGACATTTTTCTTTCTGAGCTTTGGGGACATCTCTGACTCCCAGGCTCCCTCACCCTTCCTCCTTGGCTTTTCTTGAGCCATGGATGTTGTCCTAACGCTGTGCCCTGTTATTATTATTGTTATATTTATTACTATTATTATTATATTACAGCCCTGAAAACAAGTGGGAAGTCCCTACATTCTGTCACTTAGATCCAAGTAATGCACAAATACACCAGATTTTACTCCCAAACAACACACTGGCTTAAACCAAGGTTAATTATGTTTTTCATCTTTAATTAACCTCAGCATGCAAAGCAGTAGCAGATGAAAAGGAAACATCAGAGTCTGATTTAGAGCTTTCTGCTGATTTTACACACACCTGCACCAGAGTAATTGCTGCATCAGTGATATCCCAGAGCTCGTGTGGGATTTTGTTTGTGACTGCAATTTTGTGTAGTTTACAGCTGCCTGTTTTGGTAGGTTTTGATGCTGGTGAATCAGACTGATGTTTTATATTAATAATATTGAGAATATCATTGTCTGCTTCTGTATTTTCTAATTTTATTAAGGCTTGGGTGTGCAGAACCGAGTTCCTCATCACTACTGCCTGATGCTGAGAAAAGACCTTGGTAACAGTGGGAAATCAACACTTAATTCCCATTCTGCCACCTTCAGTTTTACACCTTAGCAAGTGGCTCCCATTTCTGTAAAAAAGACCAGCACCTGGAGTCCGAGGGAAGTCCTGGTGGTGCTCAGCTGTCAGAAAGGCATTGGGGGTGATGCCAGCTGGGAATGCTTGGGCAGGAGGTTGGGCAGAATCCTGGGAGTGGTGGAAGACTCCACCAGGGGCTGTGATGAGGAGGTTGGGCAGAATTTTGGGATTGATAGAAGACTGCTGGGAGCTGTGATGTGCAGGAGGTTGGGCAGGATTTTGGGATTGGTAGAAGACTCTGTCAGGCACTGGGATGAGGAGGAGGTTGGGCAGAATTCTGGGATTTGTAGAAGACTCTGCCAGGTGCTGTGATGGGCAGGAGGTTGGGCAGAATTTTGGGATTGGTAGAAGACTCTGCCAGGCACTGTGATGAGGAGGTTGGGCAGAATTTTGGGATTCATAGAGGATTCCACTAGTCTCTATGATGAGGAGGAAGTTTGGCAGGATTTTGGGATTGGTAGAAGACTCTGCCAGGCACGGGGATGAGGAGGAGGTTGGGCGGAATTCTGGGATTCATAGAAGACTCCAGCAGGCGCTGTGATGGGGAGGAATTTCGGCAGGATTTTGGGATTGGTAGAAGACTCCAGCAGGCGGCTCCCAAGCTCCAGGAATCGAAAGGCGAGCTCTGCTGAAGCGCACGATTCCAAAGCCTCCCGAGGAGCGGAGGGAAGGCTCGGATGCTGCAGGATGCCAGGGAGGCAGACAAGGAGAAGCTGATTCCAGGCGCCAGGAATGCGCTGCCGCTGGGGTTTGTGCTCTGTGCCAGCCCAAACTGGGAATGCCAGAGCCCCCTGGAACCTGGGCTGAGCAGGACCTGCAGGAAAAATGAGTCGTCTCATCTCGACTGGCTCTACAAATGAAATCGTCAGAGAGAAACAGACTTGTGTTTTATTTGTAGAGATGTGCAGCTGGAGTGGGTTAAATCATAGGATTATGGAATACTTTGTGCTGGGAGGGACCTTTAAAGCTCATCTGGTCCAACTCCCTTGCACTGAGCAGGGACATCCTCAGTGAGATCAGGTTGCTCTGAGCCCCTTCCAACCTGGCCTTGAGTGTTTCCAGGGATGGGGCATCCACCAGCTCTCTGTGCACCTGGGGCAGTGTTTCACCACCCTCCCTGTAAAAAACTTTATTTCCTACCTCTGCTCTGAATTTAGCCTGTTTTAATTTAAAACCACTGCCCTTGTCCTGTTGCTAGAGGCCCTACTGCAAAGCCTGTTCCCATCTTTTCTATAAGCCCCCTGTAACCACTAAAGTAACCCAGAGAACTTCATCTGGACACAGATCTGACATAAAAATCAAACATGTGCAGTTATTTTGAATGGCCTGTTTGTTTGTTTGTTTGTTTGTTGTCAAACTCAGAATCACCTGTTCTGTTATCAAAGACACTTCCTAGTAGCTTGAAACTTAAGCTTGTGCAAGCCCAGAACTAAACAAACTTTTGAATTACACAATTTGATATAAACCAATATTAAAATTTTCTGCTGCTTTTGGCTTGTTTTCCAGTGTGGAATCTGCTCATGAATATTGCCACTAAAATTTGTTTTGCTTGAATGTTTGCATTCATTAAACCTATTCACAGGGGTGCAGTAGTCAGAATGACATTGCTTTAAATTCAGAATATTTACAGGACATGATTATGACATTTGAGTTGAGAATTTGCCTGGTGTGGGTTTTTGGTTGTGTTTATTTTCAAAACAGGCCTTTTAGGAGCGAGGCATGGCTTGTGAAAACCTGAAAAGGTACTTTTTTGAATTTTAAATGCCTGGGCTGTTATGTTTTCAGGGCTCTTTTTGTTTGTTTCTTTGTGTTGTTTCCTTTTGGGGTAGTAGGCACTGACAAGGTGTACATTTCATCACGTTGTACTCTTCCATTTACTGTTACACCGAAGAAACAGATCCACAACCTGCACTTCAGTGTTGCAAAGAAGCACCAAGAGCTCTGCATATACCTGGGAAAGCTGCTAAAACTCAGCAAGCAGCTCTCCCTCAGCTGACTGAATGCCACCAGCTGCTGGAAGAAACCCGTTTAGCGACGATGAATAATGCAAATATTCGTGGGTCAGTGGCAGGTATGAGGAGAGTTGCAGCAGGGTGAGGTGCTCTGGGACTGCAGCAGGGAGTTCAGCACTCCCTGGTTGCCTTGTTCCACACTAAATTCTGCTCCTGCACTGAATTTCCTCCCCAGTGGCTGCTGCTGATGCTCAGAGGTTTCGGTGCCGGCCGCCAACTGGAGCTGAGCAGAACGGAGTGGTGCGAGCAAGTGTCTGATTAAATCCACCCAAACCCCTAAAAGACAGGAAAACCTCTCTGGACTGGGGGAACTAGGACAGAAAAGGCCCTGCAGGGGCCGTGCAGGAGTTGATGGGGATGGTTGAAATTCACTGTGCTGGGTTTTTTTCACGTTACCAATAAAAATGAGGCCTGTAAAGGAAGACGGGCCGAGCCTGAACTCCAGAGTCGTGTTGAAAAACAAGGGGTACTTTTAAAAACTTTCAAGGAAAGATCAAAATATGATAAAAGAAGAAAATACCTGTGATTGTTTCTTGCTGTTTATACCTGCCAGCCATTACCCAAATCCTGGTCTGAAGGCAACATTAACATGTTGCATTCTCAGTTTTCTTCTCCAAGGGAGTCTTGAGATTTGTACTTCTGGAAAAAAACTTACATTTTTACACTGTCCAAGAATACTTCTCTGGACGAATTCAAAATTAAGAATTGCAATCAGGAACTGAGCCAAAGAGACATATTCTGACTTTAAATGGAGATCTGCAGGTATAGATTTCTGTGTCTCTCCAACTGGTCCCAAAAATAAATTTCATCGCTTCAATCTTTTTTATTTCCAACTTTTATTCCTGCCAACCAATTTATGATCTCAAAACTATCCTTGATGCATGCCAGAGAGTCTAAGCAAAACAAACTTTGTAATTATACTGCAAAGCAGGGCCACGTGAGCCAATAAGTACAGAGAGAAGCACATAAGAAGAGAGTGTGATTTTTTTGAGGCACATTAATCTGGTCATTAGTTCAGAGAAATCTCCTGACAGACAAGCTGCAGGTCAGGGAAGGGTGTGTCCATTGGACCTGCAGAGCAGTCAGCTGCACAGCTTTCCAAATTGACATTTTCCAAAGCCCCATCACGTCAAGATGCTCCTGTATTTTCATTCAGTGTATGCTTCACATTATGCTGCACCCAATCCCTGAAAGTGAATAGAAAATGAGACATTTAGAGAAGGCTTCAGATTAGAGAGAGTCTCTTCCAAACAAACAGAGTGAACTCTAGGCATGACACACACTCAAGAAATGGGTTTTGTGGCCTGTGTGCTCTCTCTGAGGTGAGCACTATCACATTTGAAAGTCAGTGTATCAGATGAAATGGTCCTGGTGCCAGTTTATGATGAATAATAAAGCAGATGCACTATGCTGCCTGGAAAGGATATAAACAAGTTAAGCTGTCATGAATAATGGATAACCATTTCTTTAATTCTTCTTTAGAAGTCAGCTTGTTGTGTAGCACTGCTACCATTGTTGTACTGGATCTGTTCCCCAAGCTTTGTCAGATCTCCAAAATTAATTATCTCCATCCAGGAAAAAGGTCACACGTTCCTGTGCACAGTGTACAACATTTCACTGTGCTGTATCAAGTGGATTTGATCTGTTCCCTTTGACCTGTCTGGGCTCAGTGCACATTGAATTTGTATGGCTTGAAATGTGACTTTCTGCTGAAAACATTGCAGTCTTGTCATAGAAACAGGCAACTTCTAGAGTGCTTTCTTAGGAAAAAAAGCAAAACTCTTGTCTTAGGAGGCAGGCTGGAAAGGACTGAATCCATTCAGCAATAGATAATACATGGTAAATTTTTCCATCTCTCTAGCCCTCAGTTGGCCAGACAATCAGAAACTGTTTCTGTTAACTGATTAAAATAGAAATTCAGTGCCACCATTGTGGCCTTTCACTGGGTTATAGGGAAAAAAAAGGAAAAGCTGTTCTGCCCTGCAAGCTATCCAACCTGGCTCTGTTTGTTTCTCTGAGTAGATAGGGCATGACTAACTCGTCCATATGTTCAAACATAAAATTCCTGCTGTGATTCTCTGCAGCAGAGGACAGGCAGCATCTGTACATGGGGGAGATCTCTTTTCTGCACTCAAATCAGCCCAGTCCTGCAATGGGACACATTTATTCCTGAGCACCCTGCTGCATCCTTTAGGCCTGCTGGTACAACAGTGCCTTTTCTGCACTGACACGTGAGCATCACATCCCAACATCCTGCCACAAAATCTCTCTCTGCTCTGGGCACTCTGCAGAAGGACCTGGGGAATTGTCCTGGGCCCAGGAGCACAGCTGGGATCGTTTGGAGAACAGTCCTGGGTGAGCAATCCCTGCAGTCATGGCAGAGTTAGCAGAGAATTTGTGGGTGACAGTGTTAACATGTGGATTTTGGACTGGGTTAGTGTAGGACATGAATTATGGGCTGTGCTAGTGCTAACACATGTACAGGCATTACATATATTCTAATACTTACACAGGTATTACACATATCCTTTTAGACCCTCTGGAAAAATTATCTGTGTGTGTGTCTGCCTGAAAGGTGATTTAAAAAGATGCCACTGCCTCACATGGCATGAAAGTGACACATCAGATTTGGTCACTAGCTTATTTTTTGTGACTTTCTTCCTGGTCTTCATTACAGTCTAGTTGCTGGTCCTTCAAGCTCTAAGGTACATCTGTCATTTATTAATGTCACACTGAATGAAACAGCACAGTTAGTAGGAAGAAATCCTGTGGGGTGTTTCTGCAGGGATTTTACAGAAAGAGACTTCAATCTTTAATTCTAGGCCTCATGTTTTCTTTCACTGGAAATGCCTCCTAAGGAAATACTCCAATTTCCTCCACATTTGGCATGTGCCAGGTTATTAGAAGGCATAGACAGCTTTGTAATCTGAATTATATCCTTGTGTGCCAGCTTTTGCCATGTGTATTGTCCTTGGCTCCTAAGGGGCACTGCTGTGACACAGCTGAGGATGTGCCACAGCCTGTTAATTATAGATTAGGCTCTCAGCCTGCCTTCTCCTGCCTCCATGCAGGACCACAAATTTCCTGGTGGTGTGTGTTTCACATGGCTCTTTATTAAACTTTCACAAAACAAATACACTTCTTCAGAATCTCACAAACAGAAAAAAATATAAAGAATTATAGGTGACTTATAAGAAAGCAATGCAAGGGCACCTGGCAGCCCAGATAATGCAGCTGTAGCCCCACCAAGTAAGAGGCCCAAAGCTGCAAACAAACTGGGTTTTTTGTGGAACAACCAGATGCTGCCACTGGAAAATGTCTCGGTTTGACATCTATGGCCAGATGGTCAAACCTGTGCCCTCTGTCTATTGTAATGCATGCAGAGGGTTCTGCCAAGTGTAAAAAAATAGGAATGTGATCCAGGCACTGTCAGCAGTTAAACAGGATTACAGGAAATTCTTGCATATACAGCCAAGGGACATCAAGTGTTTTAGGGATGGTTTATGCTGCATGTGTGGCCTGGTTGTGAGATCTAAGCTTTGGCCCAGCAAGGTCCTGCCCCTCAGCAGCTGTTGCAGTTTAGGGTGGGCAGGTGCTGGGCCCAGCAGGGAGGTGAGAGGTGCTGGACCTCTGGTGTTGTGGCTTCTCACTTGCTACTGGTATTGGATTTCTTTGTTTCTCTTCTGCTCTGCTCTAATGGACAAAGAGACTGAAACCATCCACAAACGAAGTTAATTTGATTTTGAAACGGAAAGAGGAACAGTTTCTGGGAGCACACAGGGACAGGAACTGAGAGCCCTGCCTCTTAAAACCCATTGATTGCCCAGAGAAAAGGACTTTTGCTGTGCTCATGGTGCTGCTCTCTGCTTGTGAGGCCATTCAGTGCATCTGCCGAGGGGGGCTGCGAGTTAGGGAGCAAACCCAGCCCCAAATCCAGGCTAAATTGGGGTGTGGATAACTGCAGCCACTCTATCTGGGCGTGGGCACAGCCATGCTCTGTCTTGAGCTCTTTGTGACAACATTTAGGGGCTGTGTGGCATCAGGAGAGAGAGGCACTGGCTGATCAGGACCGTGGTGATCACAGACCCTGCGGGATGCTTGGTGATGTGGGGTGTGGCTCCAGCTTGGTCTGGTAAAGGGGAGCTCTGGATAATCTCTTTCTTCTTGAAGCTGGCACTGACTGAAATGAATTGAAAATGAAACCCATTTTCCTTTCTCCCTCTAAACTTTGCCAGGTTTCTTGGTGTTATTAAGCATTTGTGCTTTTCACAGTTGCTGCATTTCAGTCACGACCGTGAAAGGTGAAATACACCTTGGATGAAAGATGCCCCAGACCACTGAGTGCTATTATGGCACTTGTTTCCATTGTAGTTATTTGGAATACAATTGCACACTCGAGAGCCTTTTTTACCTACCTAATTACCTAGTTTTTCTGTCTGCAACAGGGCTAATAAACTCTAAAAGCCATGAAAAGATTTTACAGTGCTGGTGGCACAAACAGAACATTTGCCTTTATTCTTACTGCTTCAAAACTTCACAAGCTGTGCTATCCCAATTACCTGTTTTCAGTGAACATCATCCCATGAGAAATTTCCAATCCTCTGTAATCTAACTGAATACAGGCAAAATGGAAAAATGCACATGGAAAAATCAGTTTGCCCAGCAGGACTTTTGCACAGACTAATTCTTAGAAAGGAATTTTAATCTACTCCAAAACACCTAGGGTGATTCCTCTGGGCAGCAAGTGCCAATTTATGCTCAGTGAGAAACACACAAGTAAATGATTAGTATGATGTACTTCTATTCTGTGCAGCAGTATCCCTGATGCTGTGGATTAGCTGTAAATTCCCCTTTTTTCCCCAGATTGTGAGATATGTGGGCTGGCTGCTGTAGTGCTGCTTTTGCTTCTGTCAGATGGGATTCACTTCCCAGCAGCACTGGGAGTGGGGGGAAGTTCTGCAGCCTCAGAGCTGAGGACACGGTCAAGGCTGACATGAGAATGGAATTCTTGTGGTTT
The DNA here is from genome assembly GCA_013398075.1 of Notiomystis cincta. Taxonomy (NCBI): domain Eukaryota; kingdom Metazoa; phylum Chordata; class Aves; order Passeriformes; family Notiomystidae; genus Notiomystis; species Notiomystis cincta. The sequence goes on from VZRX01008242.1 coordinate 126,884, forward strand.
GAGCACAACACTGCAGATTTCAGGGGTTAATTTGGGATCAGTTATTCAAGGAATATGGTTCTGTGTCATAGTTTATGTACATGGTGATGGATCTCTGGTTTGAGCCACTCACCTGCGTGAATGGTTTGACACAGGACAGCACACAGAGAGTTTGATCCGGATTTAGAGCCTCAGTGGAAGCAATCCTTGCATGGAATTGTATTTCTAAGTAAAGAACTGCCTCAAGTTTGCAAACATTCCCATCTGGCACCTCTGTGGGTTTCATTTCCCTTTGTGTTCGAGCTGAACATTTTTAGGGGGTGCAGCGTGCTCAGGAGGCTTTAAGGTGTGTGGGGCTCCCCTGCTGCAGCTCCCCCCAGCCCTTCAGTGCCTTGAGAGCCAAGTCAGAGAGGCTGTGCCAATGTGCTGAGCTGGACATCCTTCCCTTGCTTTTGTATTCATGGAGAGGGCTCAGGAGAATGAAGCACCTGGAAATGGAATGGGAGACAGTGTTGATGGCCACAAACTATATTATTATGCCAATTTTCTGGCATTGTAAAAGCATCTTTTTTTATCCAAACACAGCAAGTTTTCTGAATGGTGCCCCATGCAGAATGGCCCTTCAATTGAATTTTAAAAGCCTCTTCTTGAGGTTTGTGCTTACCTGTGTTGGAATGTCCTGCTGCCTCACACGTTCCCATTTCCTTTTTCTTCCCTTTCAGAGCTGCTTGTAATATTAACTATATGCTCATAAATAAAAAACCAGCTCTCTTGCCTGAAGGAAGTTTATTGTGTTTTTGTAAAAGATTGGTTCAGGGAGCTGAATTCCACTGGACCACACAAGCTTGCAGGAGCAGTCATAAATTTTGCAATTGCAAGCATGGTTAAATCTTTTATTTATAAGTTGACATACCTTTTATACTGTCAGAAAATAGTGAGCAGAATGTACTTCTGCTGCATCTGTCTTAATGTCAGCAATGACTGCCAGTTTACAATTTTCAAGCAGTTTGTGGTAATCTCAAACATCACTCACCAGCGTGAGCTCCCCAAATAAACAAACGGGAACCCTGCCTTGCTGTAAATAGAAGGCAAACATGTTTGGATAAACTAATTTTAAATTTAATTATAGGCAAAATGTTGTGGAGAAAATACAAATGGTGAAGGACTATTTAATTGTGGCTGGTGAACAGAGGGAGCTGGACAGATTGTGGCTTTTAATTCTCAGCACTGCCCACGGGGGCTGAGGAACCTCGGCTCTCCCAGAACTGATTAAAATCCATCTGACGTAGCACTGCCACCTCAGAGATTTCTGAAAGGCAGCAATTCTGCAGGAAAACAGGACCACAAACCAGGAACCTGCACTCAGAGCTGTGTTCTGTGCTTTTTAAACCCTGCCTGCTTGGCCTGTGTGCACAGATCTGATAATTCAGAGTTAAGCTTTGTGCCTTTGAAAGCCTCGCTTGCCTTTTTTTCCCAGCTGCATCCCTTGATGCCATGAAAGGTATCTTGTCTCCCAATAAATCTTGCCTGCCTTCTATCCTCAGGCTATTGTAACTACAGCAGTGTTAGCTCATTTGCCAGCTTTTGCATGTGTATTTCAGCTGGGCTGCAGAGAAGTATAAAATAAGGGAGACAGAATCCAATACTTAATGTGATCCACTACACGTTAAAATTTAGATTATTTAATCTAATTAATCTAAAGAGTTGGTAGCCAGGACAAAGTAGGAATAGCTGGGGAAGCTGCACAGCAGAAGTGACCAGTAGTGGGGCTACTTATTTATTTCTCAGCAAAAAAATGTGCACTTTTGCAATTTTATTTTACATTCTGCACATGAAACAATCAAATTTGGAAAAGCTGTCTCCTCACAGCTTTCTGCATTGAGTAGCTTTCAAATTATTAATTAATAGAATAGGAAATGTTTCTGGAAGACTTAATCTGAATAATAAATAAGCAGAATAATTTACTACTCGCCCTTTGCTAAACACATACTCAACAATTCCAGTTGAAAGCTGCATTTTGCTGCTGTTCAGTGCAAGTTGTATTATATGAAGTTTTGACAATAAAAATTACCAGCAGGAAATTCTAAAGCATTCAGCAGCTCCATTTTTACATTACACACATTAATGTGGTGTTTTACTCACAGTCTTTATAGTGAAATAACATGGAAGTCCACCCAGGTATTAGGCATAACTTAATTCTTTGCTCTCATGTATCACAATATTTATAATATCTACTTATTTATATAAATGATAAATTCTATATTTACTGCCTGAAGTGAGGAATCCCAAGTCTTGTTCTAGACAAGGCCCCACACAGGAATTCAGATTCCTAAAGAAGTGTTTGAGCCAGGAAAAAACAGCTTTCTTCTCTTGCTTTTTAAAATGTTACCACAAATCTCCAAACTCTTTTTTCTTCCAGTGTTCAGGGAGTGCCACAGATAAATCAGAGAAGAGTGCCCATTATGGGATGCATCTTGATAATGGTTTTACCTCTCAGATGTCCTTCAAACTAATTTGGGCTAAAAAAACCACTGGAATTTTCTGTCCTGAGTGCTTCAGACATGATCCCTCACTGACTACCTCAAATGAGCATTTTGTCATTTGGCTCCTTCAAGTCAGGAGGATAAAAAATGGGCACTGTCAATGGAGAGCACTCTAAATAGCTTAACAGCCATTACCTTGGGCAGTGCCTTTTACTCTTCATTTGGTCTTGATTCCAAACACGACCTTATCTTCATCATTTGTTGATGACTTTCTCAGGTCTGCAGCCTCAGAAGACCACTGTAGCCACAACAGCTCCCACAAAGCTGCCCAAAAGGGGATTTTGGACAGCATTCACTATAAATCATTAAATATTTGCAGCAGGGTGGGCACATGTAAGCACTGGTGCTTTTCAGTGCCTGGCCTGGGAAAGACAGGAGAATATCGACCTCTGGTTTCCATCCTTTTCCCTGCTGCAGGTACAAAACCAACCCACCCCTTCAGATGTTCTCAGCAGTGATCAGCAGCAGGACATCTGTTTTCTCAGGCTGTTGATAACCACAACAGGCTGGACATTAAGTGCACCCTGTGCCTGTCATTTATAGCCAGGGACCTCAAAATATTTTGTGGATGTTAATTGTGAAGAATGTCCAATAACACATGTAGGGGAAGAAAATTTATTTTGGTTTTATTTCATCTTTCTCTGAGTTTGAAAGTGATTTTGTTTTTTTTTTTCACAAGTATCTGGAGGCATCAGGAGCAAGTTTTAGTGACTGAGATATTTATTAAAATCACTTTTAATTTGAAATTTAGGGCCCAATACTTAACCCTCAGACCCCATTTTATGAACTAGAAAATAAAAACTGAACTCCTAATTCAAGGCACTTTATCAAAGGTGCCAGAGTTTAAATAAACCCACAAAATTTGACTCTTTTTGGACGCTCACATTGCCCTGTGAGACCCCAGGGAATGTTGGGGGGATTTTCCCTGTGATTTCCACACTGAGCCACCCATCCTGCTGCAAATTTTGGGAATGCACTGAACAGGAAGGGCTCCTGTTTGGCTGAAAGTCTCAAACAGGGGTACAGCTGTGAGAGGAGGGGCTGTTTCCCCCTGTGGATGGCAATGGCACGGGGTCATCCAAACCTGGATTTTTCCTGGTGTGCTGTGAGAGCCCAGTGCTCTTTCTCTGCAGAAAAATAATAGAAATGGCATGGCTGGCTGGAGAAAAAGAAATTGGGATGGTAGAGACAGAAAATCCTTAGGAAAAGGCTGGGATCAGCCAAGCTTGAAGAATGTGTTTTGTTTATTTATTTTTTTGTTTGCTGCTTGAGGTTGTTTCAGCTCTGAAAAGGCAGAATTGAGTGTGTTGAATGCTACACTGATTTACACATGCAAACAAGGACAGGACTGATTGCCTGCATTAAGACCAGGAAGATATTTTTCTGGACACCCCCTCAATTGGACCCTGGCCCAACATTCCCAACATTACCTGCCCCAATCCCAGCCTTTATGGCCTGTACACTCCATTAGGGGAGAAGTGATCACTTCTGTGTATGACCAGATGCTTGATTTGAAGACCATTAATCAAATTTCCCAAGGCAAAAAGACATTAAGCAATTAATTAAGATATAACACTAGAGTTGTAAGACTGTTCTGACTGCAGTAATTAATCAAACCTAGTTGGAAGATTTTGTTTAAGGAGATCTGAAGCACTTTCTGATACACTTCAGAGAAAGGAGCTGTAGGTATTGCAGAGGAGAGCTGAACTATTCAATACACCCATTTTGTACTCACATCTGCTGCCAATATGATGGATTTTGTGGTTTAAAGTCGTGGTGAAATCAAGATTTATTTTTTTTTTGTATTCATAAAGGCTTTTGTAATAAGCTGCACTTTGGTGAGACGAGGGAAGCCCATCTTTCCCTCTGCTGAAGCAGAAGAAAACTGCTTTGAATTTCGAAGCTGAAGCCAGGCTACTCTTTTAATTCTTAATTTTTGGGGAAATACATAAAGAATATGCAGTTGGGGAAAGCTAAATCATGGTTATGCTCACAATTTTTAATGTTTTATGCAACAGCAGCTAGGATCCATGGTTTGGAGGCCTCTCCTGGGGACACTGTGGACTTTCTGGTGAAGGAAATGTTCCTGTGTCACCAGCAGGATTTTAAAACTGCAGAAGACTCTTTGAGAGCTCCTCACCTTGATTTAAACAGGAAAGCAACTTTCATTTGGCCCTGGAGGTAACAAGGACTGGTCTCTTAGCTGAGTTTTGTTTGGAAGCTTTTTAAAACAGCTTTAATTTTAAAACTCCTGTTTCTGGGTCTGTTGTATGAAGGTCCTGGGTGAGGAAGTTCATGATAAGCCTGCTACAGTCATTGATGCAGAAATCAAGTGAAGGGAATCAGATCAGATGACCCCAAGACTGTATTTAAGAAATGCCACCATTAGGTATGGAAATACACACAAAAATCTCTGTCTTGACACGTTGTCACCTACAGCAAACAGGAAAATTAATGAATATTGGGGTGAATTTTCAGACTAACAGTTAGCAAGTGAATGGATGTTTGTGGTTCTTGGTTACTGGGGAATATTTTGGTTGGTTTGTCAAGACACTTCCAGAAACTGACCTGACTTTTTGGGATAGGTATTGGTTGGGGAATGTGCCTATGTAGAAGGTAGAGGAAATAAAGATGTGCAGCAGTTGAAACTGAAAAAGGAGAGTCTGCAGTTGTTAAAAATGAGGGAGTTCCATGTCCTGGAAGACCTGTGCCAGCTGAGGCAGCCAGAAGGATGGGGTTTGGGTGGGCTGAGCCAGGTGGAGGGCAGGAGCTGTGTTCTGGGGGCTGTGTGTGCTGAGCTGTGCCTGCCAGCCAGAAAGAGATTTCCTGACTCAGTCAAGGTTGAACCAACACCAGCCAGGTCCAACAGGCAAAGAGTGGCTAAATCTCCCCAAAACAGGTGAGCACAGAAGCAAAATGCCTTTAGAGTGGTCAGGAGGAAGACTCCAAACTAAAGGAAGATGCCTGGGAGGCTCTCTTGNAATAGAAATAAAAATAAAAATAAAAATAAAAATAGGCTGCTTTTTAGCTGGAGCTGTTATTTATAACACTCCTTTTCTTCCTGAGACCTCTCAGGAAAACTTTGCACACTGATATTCATGAACCAACTCAAACTGTGACCTGGCTATAGGAGAGTTGTTAGAGTTTGTTAGGATACAATAATTAAAAAAACAAACCATAATTTTTATGCAGAAAGAGCTCATGCTGCACTTACCCTCTTTAATANAGCCAGGCTACTCTTTTAATTCTTAATTTTTGGGGAAATACATAAAGAATATGCAGTTGGGGAAAGCTAAATCATGGTTATGCTCACAATTTTTAATGTTTTATGCAACAGCAGCTAGGATCCATGGTTTGGAGGCCTCTCCTGGGGACACTGTGGACTTTCTGGTGAAGGAAATGTTCCTGTGTCACCAGCAGGATTTTAAAACTGCAGAAGACTCTTTGAGAGCTCCTCACCTTGATTTAAACAGGAAAGCAACTTTCATTTGGCCCTGGAGGTAACAAGGACTGGTCTCTTAGCTGAGTTTTGTTTGGAAGCTTTTTAAAACAGCTTTAATTTTAAAACTCCTGTTTCTGGGTCTGTTGTATGAAGGTCCTGGGTGAGGAAGTTCATGATAAGCCTGCTACAGTCATTGATGCAGAAATCAAGTGAAGGGAATCAGATCAGATGACCCCAAGACTGTATTTAAGAAATGCCACCATTAGGTATGGAAATACACACAAAAATCTCTGTCTTGACACGTTGTCACCTACAGCAAACAGGAAAATTAATGAATATTGGGGTGAATTTTCAGACTAACAGTTAGCAAGTGAATGGATGTTTGTGGTTCTTGGTTACTGGGGAATATTTTGGTTGGTTTGTCAAGACACTTCCAGAAACTGACCTGACTTTTTGGGATAGGTATTGGTTGGGGAATGTGCCTATGTAGAAGGTAGAGGAAATAAAGATGTGCAGCAGTTGAAACTGAAAAAGGAGAGTCTGCAGTTGTTAAAAATGAGGGAGTTCCATGTCCTGGAAGACCTGTGCCAGCTGAGGCAGCCAGAAGGATGGGGTTTGGGTGGGCTGAGCCAGGTGGAGGGCAGGAGCTGTGTTCTGGGGGCTGTGTGTGCTGAGCTGTGCCTGCCAGCCAGAAAGAGATTTCCTGACTCAGTCAAGGTTGAACCAACACCAGCCAGGTCCAACAGGCAAAGAGTGGCTAAATCTCCCCAAAACAGGTGAGCACAGAAGCAAAATGCCTTTAGAGTGGTCAGGAGGAAGACTCCAAACTAAAGGAAGATGCCTGGGAGGCTCTCTTGGCTTTCAGCTTGGGAAAGCAGCCAGATGTGTTCCCATAGAAACAAAAATGACAGATTTATTTAAGTGGTTGCTTCAGGGCCAGAGTCTCCCCTGCTGCCGAGGGAGGTTCCTTGGCAGTGGATGGAACAGACAGGTGCCAGGCTGATGAAATCATCACTGGTAATGAAACCATTAATTGAGGTGGAAGTCTTGCAGGGGAAGCTGGTGCAGTTGGAAAAGTAAACAAGCTGTCCTGCAATGCTCACCCTCCTCTGCCAGCCTGTCCTTTGGAACTTTGCTAATTGGTCTAATGAAAGGTGTTACCTCTGCCCACAAAGTTTGTCTTTCTTCCATTGNTGCAGAAAGAGCTCATGCTGCACTTACCCTCTTTAATATTTAATGGTTTCAGGTTTCCAGTCTCAGGAAATCTTTTCTCCCTTAAATCACAGAATCTCAGAGAAAAGCTGTATAAGACTGATAGCTGAGATCATTCTGTGTTCATTGTGCTGATTAAATAAGGTTGGGGTTTTTCATCATCTCTTTCTGCAGCATTTCAAACCTGGGAACATGATACTGCCACATTTGAAGAAGGATTAGGGCCTATCCCAAGATATGAAAGCCTGAAATGAGGGAAGATTGCATCAGGATATGCTTGGGAAGGTAATTTTCATCATAGCCAGACATACATTCCCAGCTTCCCCCAATCAGTATTTATAAGTAGATTTTTTTTAATTTTTACACTTTAAAAAAACTCTATTTTTATTTATAAAATAATAAAAAATATTACTGTAGCAACGCTTCAATATATNTAAAAAATATTACTGTAGAAAAGCTTTAATATATGTAGTTATTTCTTTAAAATGTGTGGGGTCAAGGGATTATCATGAATATTTCTCTTTCAGGTGGGACTAAAAGGGGAGGAGAAAGGAAAGAGGGAAAGTTAAATCTGGACTCACCAAATTTTGCAGCAGAACTTTCAGTCAATTGATTGGGACCAAAATTTCATGAAAGGTTCTAGGAACATTATAATAACTGAATATTATTCATTTTCAGACTGTTTCTATGCTAAATCTTCTATCCCACCTTGATCCTGTGAGTTTATTCTTCCTTGTCTTTGATACTATAAAGATTTACATAACACACTTTAAATTCTTGTACAGCCAATATGAATTAATTGATTTTGCTTATAAGAACAGTGAGCTTGTCCCTCCTACCCTTGCAATATGAAATATTTGTGGATTTTCAGTGTACTCAGCTGATACAAAATCTACATAAAACCAAACGAAAATTCTGAGGAGAAGTTGTTTGGTATAAAAGCATGAACATAAAAAATAAAAATCTGTTTTATGATTAAAGATTGAGATGATCAAGCCAAAATTACTCTCCTGCTGTTTACAAATCCTCTTTCAATAAGCCTCTTCTCCAGATATTTTTGCCTGTCTCTTTTAGGAGGCCTCACTTCAATATAAATGGAGATGAAATTTAGCTGTATGAAGTTTCTTTTATTTCATTTCCTGTGATGACACCGTTTGCACAAATTTTTAGTTGTCTTTTGTTATTCTGCATCCCTTCTGAGCTTTGCTGCAGCAGAAATCAGTGGATGCAGCAGCTGCCACTCAGCTTGGCCCCTCCAGAGCTTGGAGTGTGGAAAGATTCCAGCATCCCACTGGGGGACTGGGATGTGGGGAGCCCAAATCCCAGTTTGCTCTGGAGTCCTTCTCCCAGCCAGATCACCACCAGCAGCTGACAGATCTAACAAGACAGCCAATAAATCTGAAATCCCCTGCCTTGTCCCAGGAGGCACTGCAAGCCCAAGGAATTTACATTTCAGTCTCCATTTGCACTCTGGGTTTCTGGTGATTTTGGCACACAGGCTCACCCTGACTTCTCACCACCCTTCACAAATCCCTGGTGCATCACAGGTACTGGAGCAGGGAACACCCCAGGCCCGTGGCTGGAAAGGGAGGGAGCTTTGTTATGGCACATCTCTGTGCAGTGCTGACAAGGCTGTGAATTATTTTGGGGTAAATGAGGCTTCACACAGCTTAATCTGTTGGTTCTGTCATCTCCTGATGACTTCCAGATGATTTTTGAAAGAGGGTGAGCAGAATTCCCCTCTTCTCTTCTGGAGCAGAGCACTGGGCTCTGCCTTTGAGGACATTTTAGTGCTCCCAGGATGAGGAAACTTTGAAGTGACTCCCAGCATTCTGTCAGTGCAGAAGAAGGAAGCAGTGACAGCCTGTGATTTGTCACAAGACAAGGAACAACCTTTGAATATTGGTCTCATTAGGTAGAGGCTTGTTGTTATGGTAATATCATCATCCCAGCTGATGCAGAAAACTGAGCAGGGCCACAGAAGAGCAATTACAAGACATGTCAGGATGAAAGAACTGGGTAAGAAATAGTCTTTCAGCAAGGGAGTGCTGGCAGCTTTCCCAGGAAGCTTCTAACACAGAGATGCCTGATTCACCTAATTCTTGGTGCAGTCCACACAGCACAGCAATTATTGCCTGCTCACTGAATGAGGAGCTTGGATCAAGACCATTCACCAGCCCTGAAAGCACCACATTCAGCTGGGAGATTCTTTTCTCTACCTGTCCCATTTAGGGCAGGTAGACTTTATCTTGAGGCTCCAATTAGGATATTGAAACCTTTCAAAATTTCAGAGTTTGGGAGTGTACATGCAGTGTTTAATACAGGCAGAAAGGGAAGATTTTGAAGTCAGTGCTTTTGAAAAGCTTGACAGAAAGCATTGAAAAGCAAAAATAGTTTCTAAAGATTAGGGAAGATTAGGGCTGTTAGCATGGGAAAAATTCTTTGCTGTGCTAAGATGGGCTTTGTTAAATGAAGTAATTTTTTAACCTCATTTAATGAGCAAAGAGAACATTTAATTAAAAGAAACAGCAAGACTTAATTGTTGAGAGTCAAATTTATCTGGAAGTTAAATAATACCAGTGGGCTGAAATCTGCTGAATGCTCTTGCTCCAGCCCTGCTGCTGCCAGTGGCTGTGACAGAATCAGATCCAAGAGTTGATGAGATCTTGGGGCTCTTACAGGCACTTCCCTCAAAGGTGGAGGTGAAGAAGCACTTCAGGGCTGTGATGGAATCTCCTACAGCTCAGTGCATTAGTGCTGGAGGTCTACAGCTGGATCCTGGGGAGGCTCTGAGGTCTTTAGGTGTTATTTTTTGAGATGAAGAAGCAGCATCTTGCTCTCTTCCTGTCCCATCCAGCCTTTCCTCCTTAGGGCAGCACGAGCACTGTTCACAGCTTTTACAGAGGCCTAAATGCTGCCTAAAATCATTTCCTGACCTTCAGTGAACAGCAAAATATTTCTACAGCTTAAAACCAGGCTTAGCTCAACTTTAGGACTTCCTTCTTAGTCTGGAAGAGCTTGGTGCCCTGTCTTTGATGCCATTCAAAAGCCACAGTACAATGATGAGCACTAACAGAATTGGTAGAGCAGTTTTGGAGCTCTTCACTGACTTTCCTCATTGTCTCAGAAAACACCTAAATAAAATTCTTATGTGAGGAAGTGAAGCAGGAGAACTGCTGTGTTGCCCTTGTCCCTTTCCCAGGCCCTCCTCATGACTCAGGATGTTTAAAATGAAATTTTCAGGCCCCTGGAGTCCCAAACTGACTGAGCCATTGGTTCCTGGGCAACTTCTGTTTCATGTTAGCAGTGCTTAAGTATGTTTTTTTTCTTTTTTTTTCCCTATTTTTGGTAAAATTAATTATAACAAAATTCAGTTTCAAATTTTCATTAAAAAAACCCCAACAAACAAACAAAAAAAAACCCCAAACCAAAACAAATCAAGGCCTTTGGTTTTAAAGTGGCAAAAATAAATGTTCCAGCATTAATACACAGCAGCTGTTTGTTCTTTGATGAAATCGCTCAAAAATTCATTTGTGTGCAAATAAAAACTCATTTTCTCTGAAATGGTTTGGAAAAAGTCTTTGAGTTTTAGTGCTTAAAATTCTTTCTAAGTGTGGAATTGCTTCAGCTCCCACAGTCCTGTCTGTTCATGATTTGTTGTATGGAATGGGAAAAGAACAGAATTTTTCGACAATTTTCTGATCTTTGGGAAAATGACAAATTCTGAAGGATATTAATGGTCTGATTATCTTTAGGAAAACGACGTATTCTGAAGGATATTGATGGTCTGATGAAATAACAACCACATTGCAGGGATGGGGGAGGCAGAAAAGCCAGGTCTGCTGCACGAAGGTGACAGAAACAGAGGCTGCACCTGGTTAATGCAGCCCCTGAGAGGGGGAATGACATTGAAATGCCTGGAATTCTGCCAGCCCTGCTCAGGATGCACAAGGATGGGCTTGGAACGTGCTGGGGACTGATGGGGATGAGTCGTGGCTTGGAGCACAGCACAGGTTCTGAAACGTGACCCTGCTTTTGGGGAGCCAGGGTAAAAGTCTGTGTCTGCCCCCAAAAATGCTGTTTTCTGCCAGGCAAGGGTGGACAGCAATGGACAGCAATGGGTCAGGTGAGGTGAAACCAAATAATTTACGTTTTTCATAACAACAGCCAGTGAGTCCCTTTGCTCTCAGGATTTCAGGATCTTGAGTGAGCCAGATCCTAGAGCGTGGCAGAACCTCCCTCTCCAGGGAGCAGAGCAGAGTCCTAAATATAGCTCAGTCTGGAAAGTGTTTGGATGTCACTGGGGTAGGGAATGTTTTATGAGGTTTCCATGTATAAATAAAAGATGAATGCAATTAGTCCTCACCATAGGATATTTCCTCCTGTGTGACCCAAATTTACTTTTTCTGTGGCTTTCAGCAGGAGATGTGCCATCAAATGCCTTTTGAATATCAAAAGGTTTGAATGAGCTGCCATAATCAGCTCCATAACCTTTCATAACCATCTTTGTGCAGAAAAATTTTCCCTTTGAAAGCCATATTGGCCACTCTCTTTCAGGTTATTACTTCAGATATGCTCTGGAACTCTCTCCTAATTAGTGATTCTAGCTTTTTTTTTGGAAGCTGCAGATGAACAGTGCTATTTTGGTCCCTCCAGGTCAGGGCTGCATGCACTTTGTAAAGGCTGTGGCCTCACCTTTGTGCTTTTGCCAGTGATGTTTCCATGATGATTTCCACAGCCTCTGAATTAACCCTGGTTTGAATTTGGACCAGCAGGTTAATTTAGAGCCTCAGACTTCCAAAAAACTCCTGGTAGCTTGATCTCCTCTCTACCTCCAGTGGCCACACCTCTTTTTCTCCAAAACTGGAAGAAGATCAGCAGAGTTTTTAGCATAATTAAACTGCTGATGTAAATTACTGCTTTTAATCATGAAATCACCGGCAATAATTAGAATTTCTTGGAGTCTCTGTGCCAGCCCAGTGTTTTCTCAAGGAGTTAAGTGAACACTGAAGGATAATGAGAGAAATTTGGGGGGGTGTTCTCACCCCTGTGCTGCTCTGGAACCAATCACTTGTAATAAAATTACCCTTCCCCAGGTTCCAAATGCCCCATTAATGGTCAGCTGCTGGTGCCAGAAGGGACACTGAGAAGAGCTGACCTTCCTACTGGATTGCAGAGCTCTGAAATCCATCTTTCTTTGGCATTGCTCTCTTCCTGATCCTAATTCCTTGCTTGAAACAATCATTACTTGCTTCTGCTATTGCCACCTCTGAAGCCTTAAGGGAGCTTCATATTCCTTTTTTTCCTCTGGATTTATATAACCAAATAATACATTGAAGACAGAAATAGCAAATCAAAGCTGAAGTTACCAAACAAAAAAATAAAGTGAGACATGAATGCTTAAGATCCCAAATCCTAAACACTTCAGTGAAAGAAACTGAGTTTTGGAGGAAAGTGAGAGGATGCTGGGTGCTGCTGACCCCACCTGTGGATTTTGGAGTGCAATTATTCAGTTTTACAGAGGAATTTTACCCCATTTTTTGGAAAAGAAGCAATGTCCATAGGAGCATTACTTGGCAAGGCTGTGCAGTGCAATAAAAATCCATCACAGTTTCCCATTTCCGGTAATTGTGCTGCAGCAGAGGAACAGTTCAGCCCTCATGTCTGCAAATTGTGTTGTCCACTTAATAATCTCAGTAGTTCTGATCTTCCCCAACCCCTCAGGCTGACAGAAAACCAAGCAGAAAAGAATTCCCTCTGTAGTGTTGAAGAGAAGAGACTTAAAGGGGGAAATGAAAAGGTTTTATATAATGTGGAGTCATCATCAAGTGCAAAAAGAGCATTTATCACAAGGGAGGAATTTGTATGTGCTGAAGTTTCACTCATGTTTCACCAGTGCTGCCATCCCTTAGACCCTGCTGAGGAAATTAGGGAGTTTTGTTGGATTTTGCATTTGATTGCCATGCTTCACCCTGCATATCTCAGCCACCACCAAAAAAAAAAAGTGTTCCTGAGTATCCACTGGGTCTTTGTGTTTGTGGGAAAAGGCAAGAGAGTTGCAGGCTGGCACTGCTGACCACACATGAAAAAATCCAAGTATTCAGGCAGAATAAAAACCAGATCAGGACATGCCTGGTGCTTTTTGGGGAAAAAAGAAGAGAAATTGGTTGTCCAGGCTATGACTTGCTGCCACAAACTGGTGTTTGTTGCAGAAATAAACAACAAATAAGCCTAAACCATGCAAATTGTAAAGGTAAAATCAACTGACCTTCCATATTATCAGTTCTAGCTGGAAGCACTTGTAGATGTTGTAGATGACTGAATTTAAATTTTCTGAAAAGTAGCAGAATATTTTGATCTTGAATTTTTCCTAAGTGAAATGATGCTATATTGAGACAGGAATTCTCAGCTGAGTGAGACTTTGCCTCAACTGTGGAGCATAAAGTGTTAACAGTTCCACAACCAGTTATTATCTTCACAGAATGTCATATCACTAATTTAATATGATCTATCCAATTTATCTGTATCATCTTGAGTTATGGTCCTGTCACAGCAATGCTTGAAATTCTATTTTGTTTCATTAGGACATGCTGGCAGCTTTTGAGAAAAGGTTTGTTTGGAGCCAAGGGAAAGCTTTTATTTTTTATTTTGTTTTTTTGGGGGGGGCTTTTTTTGACAAATCAAATTTTTGAGGTTTTTTTGTGAAATACTGTCAGGAATTTGCACTTCACACTCCTGTGGCTGAAGCTGGAATTTTGTGCAAGGAATCCCCACTGTCTTTTTTTTTTTTTTAAATCAGTGTAAAGCATTAAGTATTTTTAAGCTTCTGGTTTTTTAAATAAACTGCTGATTTAACACTGATTTCTGGTACCTGCTCTAGGTTCAGATTGCAGATTTCTCATTGTCTCTAATGCAGAGATTGCTTTTGCATGTGGCTCTGCTTGAAAATGTTGTGTGCAGTGCTGGGGAGTAGCACTTGCAGCACGTTCAGAGATGTCTGTAATTGTTGTGTCTTTATGGGAGTCCTTGCAAAACAAACCCCTCCATCAGAACAGCTCCAAATACTTTTAGGTGAAAAGTTCATGGACTTTGCTTTTTGGGTTTTAATCTGATGAATGAAATGAGCTCTATTTTGTAATGTGGAATTGGTGTCATCATTTCAGTGCATTTCTGCAAGTTTTCTTCTGCAAGTTTGCCAGTGACTTTCCTAACTCAATTCCTCTCCCACACAAACTCTTCACAGAATAATTTTGCTGTGAGCTTTTAAGAGAACTACTCCACAGCAGCATTAAAATCTACTCCTACTTTTATTTAAATTAATCCTGATAAATCAAGTTTTAATTCCTTCCTGCATCAGGGTTTGGGGTTTTTTTTGTTCATTCAATTGATGACAATTGAAAATTTATATAATTATCTGTATTTATGTCACTTAAGCCTGTGCTGTGTTGCAGTCAAATAATTTTGTAGTGTTTTAAATACAAGTCAGCAAGCACTGAGCATCCCTGATTTCTCTCCCTCCTTTTTTTCTTTTAATTTTGTCTTCTCAAATTTGCTCCTTCTCTACTTTTAACTCTGGAAAGGTTCAGCACTGACATCACAAGAGCCAGAAGTGCCTTGGTTTCTTTTTTTTCCTTCCAGTACCAAGTTCCAGAATAATTTGGTAGTTGCTGACAAAGTTCTGTGTGCTGCATCCATTAATTTTTATGGATTTTTATCCATTTTAATGGTGTGACCATTCTCCTTTTGGAAGGTAATGTGCAGTTGAATGGAAACATCACATATTGAGAATTCCTACAATGGGAGATGATTAAATTTTTTGACTATTTGGTACAATCTGGCACATCTGGTCCCTGCAGAGAAGCTTTCTAAACAATCTGGAAAAAACCTTTTTTCTACCATTTACCAAAGCAGAATTTC
>VZRX01008247.1:0-14887 GCA_013398075.1 Notiomystis cincta
TGAGCTTTAAGGTCCCTTCCATCTCAAATCAGTCTGGGATGATTCTATGACAACTGTGGTGTTTTTTGGTCCAGGAGCAGGCGGGTTCCCCTGTCTGGTTTCATGAATCCCATCTTCAGGGTTGGATCTACAAAGGATGCTCTCTATTGCAGAATAAATATTCCAGCTCAGGTATTGCTGCTTCTGCTGTTGCACACTTGACCTGGAATAAGCAGCAGTTGCAGAGTTGTTCTGGGGGAGTTGGGAGCTGTGGTGGCCCCGATGCTCTACTGAACTTCTGTTGCTGTTTCTCCCTATAGGAAACACCTTAATGGGCTGTGACACCTGGTGTGCTTAGGTCCAGTGTTCTGTAATTGCCTATCTGGGATTGTATTGTTCTTTTGGGGGAACATCTTTATTCTGTAGATTGCAGATTCCCAGAATGGTTTGGGTTGGAAAGGACCTTAAAGCCCATCCAGTGCCACTCCTGCCATGGGCAGGGACATCTTCCACTGTCCCAGGCTGCTCCAAGCCTTGTCCAGCCTGGCCTGGGACACTTCCAGGGATCCAGGGACAGCCACAGCTTTAATGGTCAGACACCAAATGATTACAGGTGGTTCAAACAGTTGGGAATGACTCCTGCTGAGAAATGGGGAAAGCACCTGAACAGATGCGTTTGGAAGCAGAAAGCACCTTCTCCTTCCACTTGTGTTTATTGAAGTTGGTCATGTTTCAGTAAAGAAATAGAGTTTTGCTGAACAACTTCCCTGGTTTGTAGACTCATTTCCTCTGTTAATGGGAGACACAATTCTCTTTAAGAACTGCTAATTGCTCAGGTTAAAAAAACCTCAAAGGCCAGTTGGTGTCATGTGTGGAATTAAGGCTCTCAGAAGAAAGTGTGAGCTAGTTCTGCTGAAAATGGAACAGATCAGATGCACAACATCGACAAACCAGGTTTGCCAAAGTGCTTAAAATAACAACTGGCAGTTTCCCTGGGTGTTGTTGGACTTGACGTAGAAATTTCCCAAAAGGACTGAGAGAGCAGAGAGACAAAAATGGCAGTGTTGGGAGTGCAGTTCCTGAGGGGATTTTGAAAGCCTGGACCTGCCAGTGGCCTCAGAGCTGTGGTGGCCTGCAGTGGCCGGGGTGTGTTTAGTGTTGGAACTGCAGCAAGGACATCCCTGAGGAGCCATTCAGGTACCTGTGCAGTCCTCTTGTGTTGCTTGAGGTTGCCTGGTGGAGTTTCCAGAGCCAGTGTTAGTCATGCTGGAGTTTTCTCCATTATCTGGGAACACAAGGAGCTCAGACAGGAGGGGTTGAACACTTCTCTCTCAAGTCGTGGAAACCCCACTATTTTCAGTTGTTTCAATTTAGTATATTAAATATGTTGAGAAGTGAAAGGGCAAATGGGGGGCTGTCTCAAGCTCAGACTTGAATTTCCTGTGTCTGTTCTTGAAGGAGAAATTTCTCTCCTCAGTAGGTGCAAACCTGCATGCCAAAAATGGCACAGAGCTGTGTCAGGGCTTGGGATGGAGCTCAGGGAAAGGTTCTTCCCCCCGAGGGTGCTGGCACTGCCCAGGCTCCCCAGGGAATGGTCCCAGCCCCGAGGCTGCCAGAGCTCCAGGAGCGTTTGGACAGCGCTGCCAGGGATGGGCAGGGTGGGATTGTTGGGGTGTCTGTGCAGGGCCAGGGGCTGGATTGGATGATCCTTGTGGGTCGATTCAAGGATTCCGTGCAATAATCCTGGAGCTTGCCAGCTCTCTGAACAGCTCATGGCATGGAGAAGGCAGGTCTGGAGAGGGAAGAGCCCCAGAGCTGTGCTGATGCTGCTGGGTCTCTGTAAACACAGGAATTGGGATGGATATGGACACATCTCCAGGAAATTGGGCTGTCTGGGGGGAAACAGAAGTTGCTCCCCCTTCCTCTGCAACAGCCAGACAGAAGGAAAGGGCTGGTGGGAGTTCACAGCTGAGTCCTCTGGAGAGAAAGCAGGAGGAGACAAAGAATAGGCAAAGCAGGAGGAGAAGCAGCTTGTTAACTGTTTTCATTAAACTTTTTAGCAGCTGGAAGATGTTGAGTTTAGTTGTCAGGTGAGAGGAAGGGAAAGAATTAAGGAGACAGTTCCTGGTGTCTGTTACCATGTTGGAAGGATCCCACAAAAGTTTCAGGTGTCCTCTTCAAAATATTAAAATGTGAAAGTCTCTGTGCATAGCAGAGTCACCAGCTGAAGGGCAGAGCTTGGAAGCACAGGGCCAGCCCATGTGGCTTGTTTTGGGGCCATGGAACAGCAGGAGTTAATGTTTCCTGGGATGTGAGATGGGAACAGAATGGGATTGAAGGGGGGGTTTCTAGCCCAGACACTGATGGTTCTTGCAATTAAGAACAATCCCAAGCCAAACGGTTGAATTAATCCCAAAGACAATGATTGGGAAAGAATGGAGAAAATTAAACTTGAGTGTTGAGCTGTGGAATGGGAATGTCTGGGCATGTGGGGTCTTGGGTGAGCTGGGAATTGGTCTGTGTTTTTCTGGGGAAGGAGTGTGCCGGGCCGGCAGGGCCAGGGCAGGTTTGATAAAGTCCTGGCTGGGGAAGGGCCCTGTAAAGCCCTGGCCCAGCTGCCACGAAGCGTTTGCAGGCAGCTGCTTGGCAGTGAGCCGTGGGGAGGGGACTCCACGGCAGCAGGGACCTGCTGTGGTGACAGTGTGGGGACGGTGATTGGGGTCCCTGGCCTCAGGGTATCCAGGCTGCGAGGGTGTTCATGGCAGAACCAGGGGATGCTGAGCACAGGCAGCAAAACGGGGAGGGAACTGGCTGGGCCCCTCCACCCCAAAGTGCTCGGGGACTCTGTGGAATAACCCTGGGGGATAGGAGCTGAACATCCAAGGATTCCCCAAAGGGGAAATGCTGGGGGAAAGAGAGAGATTTCATATTTTCTTACGTTGTCCAACTCGGGGAGAAGGAGGAATCGAGCGGGGCTGTGCCACAGCTCTGTCCCCGAGTGCCGGGAAGGGGCGCGGGGGGAGCGCCTGCCCGGTACCGGGGGAGCCGCGGCTCCGGTCCCTGCGGAGCGGTACCAGGACCTGCTCGCTCCCTCCTGCCGAGGGGCGGTGGCAGCGGGGGCACTGCCGGGCCGCCCGGCCGCGCTGCTCAGGCGGCGCAGCCCCGATCCGCTCGGGGAAAGAGCCGCGCCTGAGCCGCGGAGGGGGAGGAAGCTCGTGGGCCGCGGGGCTGCGCGACCCCTCGGCTGTTCCGTACTCCCCCTGTCCCCCGGTGTCGGGGTCCACTTCCGAGAGCCGGAGCCTCTCGGGCTGCTCAGAACCAGCTGCGACGCTCAGTACCCTCAGCAATTTTAGGAGACCCCTCCGGGGGTGCTCGGATCCTTCTCGGGATGCTCGGAACCCTCCGGGATGTTCGGAGCTCCCCTGAGATGCTCAGAACGCCGCAGCGAGGCTTGGATCCCCCACGATGCTCGGACCCCTCCCATCCTACTGTGATGCTCAGGACCCCTTCTCCACACTCGGACCCCCCAAAAGCTCGGACCCCCCAAAAGCTCGGACCNCCCCGCCCCGGCCGCGGGCGCCTTCGGCAGCCTGGCCCCGCCGCTGGGGCCGCCCGCGCTGCTGCCCGAGCCGCCGGCGAGCAGGAAGAAGAGCGTGAACATGACCGAGTGCGTGCCCGTGCCCAGCTCCGAGCACGTCGCCGAGATCGTGGGCCGGCAAGGTAACGCGGCGTGGGGACACGGCGGGACACGGGGACCCCCCTCCCTCGCGCCGCTCCCCCGCAGTTTGGGGCAGGTTCGGGGCTTTGTCTCCGTGCGGAGGCGGAAACTTAAGGGCGGCAGAGCCCGCGGCCCCGAAAGTCGGCCGCGGGTCCCGGGAGCTGCGCTCCGCGCCGGTCCCACCGAACTGCCTGGAAATAGCGATTAAACTCCATCGGCCCGGGTGGGATAAGGCCGGGTGCCCACGGAAAGTTCCCGGGAGCCGCGCGAGTCCACGGGAGCTGCCAGGACACGGAGCGGGGCGAGAGCTTTGCTTGCATTGTAGTTGTGCCTCTGCCCCCTCCCCTCCAGCTCCGTATCTCAGACCCGGCGTGTAAACGGTGCCCCTTATCTCAGACTCCGTTTACAAATCCTTCTGATAAATCCGATGTAAATGGTCATTAAGTCGCTCGTTTGTAGGTGGCCGGAGCTCCGCTGGCAGCCGAGGAGCCCCTCGCACCCAGCTGTCACAAAAGGACGCCCCAGCCCCCGCCGAGTGGGTGTGCCTGGAGTGGGCTTTGTCTCCAGGACACACCAAATAAACCAAACTCTCACCTTGAAAAATCAAAAAGAAAAGACCCAGGGCGGAGGATTTAAGGAAAAAAAAAAAAGGAAAAGGAAGGGAGCTGCTTCCCGCAGGGATCCCGGCAGGAATCCCCTGGCAGGGAGCGTGACCTCCGGGGTGTTTTGCCCTTGTGCCGTCTGGCACCTCCGCCCTGCCCTCGCCCGGCTGCTCCCACCCCTCCGTGCCCGGGGGGCTGCGGGCCGGGGCTCGGGGGGCTTTTTTCCCCGGAGGGAAGCGGGGAGCTGGGCAGCCTCATTGTTCTCTTTGTTAGCCAGAGCCATGCTGTGATGAGCGCGGTGACATCATGCTCTGCGCTTCCCATTGGCCTGCGCTGCCTCCCAGCCGGCCCCGCTTCCCGGCCTCCCAACTTTCCGCGCACCCCTCTCCGGTCCCACCCGCGCGGCCGCGGGTCCCCGCGGGTCCCCGCGGGCCGGGCGAGCGCCGGGCCACCCGCCCTGCTCCCGAGGCTTCTCCTCCTCCCCCTCCTCCTGCTCCTGCTGCCGGGCTGGAGGGAGGTCTCGGTTCGGTGGCCTCGCCGCGGGCTCCGGTAGCTTGAACCCGAACGTGTCCGGGGGCTTGGGCTCTGCTGGGAGCCCGCGGGAGCGGCTGCGTTCGGCTCGGGAGCTGCCGGGAGCTGCCTTTCCCGGGCTGTTTCGGCGTGCTAAGGCCCGGCTGCTGCACCTCCAGCACGCCGAGGAGCTCGGTGCACAGCCAGGTACCTGCCCAAACACCTCGGCAGAGTTTGGGTGCTCGCGAGGCTCCCCGGGCTCATGAAACTTTTGAAAAGAACACTGCCCAAGAAGATATTACACCAGCTTGGGGAGCACCTTCGAGGTGACCTGGGGCCAGCTGTGGGCTGGAGCTCCCTGCTGCAGCCCCAGCCCTTGGGCAGGAACAGCCCTCTCCAGGAGTTTCTCCTGGTGTTTCCTGCCCCTCTCCCGGTCTCGGCCTGCTGGGATGCAGTGTGGTGGCCTGGCACTGGATTTTTAGTGAGGAGGGGCACTCAGCACTGGGTGAGATCACACTGGGATGGGGTGGCTGGGGAGCACGGGGCTGGCAGGGGTGTCTGTGCTCTGGCTGCTCTCCAGTGCCACTGGAGCTGGACTGCAGCAAGGATGCTCGGGTGTAGCCTGAGCAGGGGCAGTAACGAGGTTGCTGCCCAGGGCTCACACCGAGCAGAGCCCTTTCACTCACCCTGTGCTGCCTCCCAGGTCCTTCTGCCTCCCAGGTCCCTCCTGTGAGTCTCCCTCAGTTTTGGCAGCCCCACGACGGTGGGATCTGGCTGTAGAGCTGAGCCTTGGGGTGTTTGGCTGGACCATCATCATCGTGGTGACAAAATGTGCCCTGCTGGTGATGCTGCAGGGCTGGGTTGGGTCACCCAAAGCATGTTCCTGTCACACTTGTCTTTCCCTCACTGCCCAGCCTGGCTGTGACCCAGGGAGCAGAAGTTCGTGGTGCTGCCACACCTGGAACCTAGGAAGGGATGAAGATGTGCATCTCAGGTGCCCTGGAAGGGGCTGGAGTCGGGACAAGGCTCAGGATCTCTCCCCACACACCTTGGGGCACTTTGGGGTCCGTCCTGCTTTGCCCAGACCCGGCTGCTGTGGCAAGTAGGGACCAGGGAGGTCCTGGCAGCCAGGACCAACACATGGGTGTCCTGCCCTGTGCAGACTGAGCTGAGACACTGAGTTGGACACAACTTCTTCTACTTCTCCTTTTCTTCAGTTTCTCTCCTCCAGATATCCTAATTTAACCCTTTCACAAAGGAGTAGCAGCAGCCCATCAGGTAAATCTTTGTTCTGTAAAGCAAATTGGTATTTTCTTGCCTGAGCTGGGGGAGTATTTGTCATGACCCCATGTCTGGATTGGCATCAGTGACACCACAGAGCAGCATCTGCCTGCTGGGATCCGTGGCTCCTCTCACAGCTGGGATCTGTGGCTCCTGTTCCAGCTGGGATCTGTGGCTCCTCTCCCCCCTGCCCACAGGGCTGTGTGGCTGGACAGGATTCCCTGGCCGTGCCTTTGCCTGCAAGCCCGGTCATGACTCCTGCCGTGGGAGGGACCATCTCCCAGGATTGGTGTGGGCTCCTCTTCCCATCCAGCAGAGAGAGCCATGGGGATTACAGGAATCACCAGGAGCACAGGGCAGCTGCCCTGACTTTGGCACGTGGGCACTGTACCGCTGTGGATTCCTTCTGGCCCAGCTTTGGACAGTGTCTGCTGTCCCCTCCCACACCAGGTGCCTCCCATGGGATGGAGCCTCAGCTCCTCTCCCCATCTGTGACACTCAGGGACTTTCACAGCTCTGCGAAACGAAAGTTGCTGTTTATAGAAGATGCTGGGATGCTCAAAGGGAAAATCCAGAGAAGGATGGCACGTGGCCCTGCTCCTCGCTGCTGGAGTGTGGCTGGCATTCCAGTGCTGAGAGGATGCACAGAGTGACTGGGCCTCTCTGGGCCAGCCTGGGCACCTGTAATCTCGCCATGGATCACAGGCTGCAAGGAATCCTCTCATTTCAGGTTCCTGGGTTGCTGCTCTCTGTTGTCTCCTGCCCACGGTGCCATGTCCTTGGAGGCACCTGGCACATCCTCCTGGCTGCCTCCTCCCAGCTGGGTCATAGCAGAGCTGGGGACTTCTGAGCTTGGTCACACAGATGGATCTGGTTGCTGAAGGATCTTCCTGTTCATCTGAGAGCTGGCACTGGCTGCACACTGTGTCCTGAGGAGAGGAGCCCAGCCTCCCTGCCCTGCTCTTCCCAGTGTGTGGAGAAGCAGCCAAGGTGTGATGTGCTTGCTTCTTGCAGCAGGGCTGCAGGGATGGGAAGGAGCACTCAGCAAGAGGGAGAGGAGCTATGATGGAGGTGCAGTGTTTTCTCCTCTGTGCCTGGCCTGTCCTGACCCATCCTGTGCCATTCACCAGTAACAAAGGGGACCAGGATCAGGGGCCAGGAGATGCTGCAGAGCTGGGGAAGAGGAAGAGCCATGGATAGAGCACTCCAGGAGTGAGGCACCAGCAGGTTCCCAGGTCTGTGACAGACACCATCCTCCTGTGTGGTGCCATCAGAGGCTCCTCCAGAAAAACTGCTGGTGCTTTTGTGTTTTACTAGCTCAGAGCTGGGCACTGCCAGCACAGACCTCCTTGGGCAAGCAGTGATGTGGTCTGGAAAGGGATGAGCTGTGTCCTCCTGTGTGCAGGAGGCACCTGAGGTGGAGTAGAGGCTGCCTGGGTTGTGTGGGGAGCAGGATGTGGATGAGCTGCGTGGGATCCATCATGTGGTCACTGGAGCACAGAGGATGGAGGGGCTCTTCCCAGCCCTCCCTCCCAGTGTTGTACTGGTTTTCGTGGGCTCTTGCAGTGGTCTCAGCCCTGATCTGTCTGGGGCTTCTCGCAGAGAACCAAGTTTTCTTTGGTGATGCCAAGTGAGGATGTTCAGGGAGAGCAGCTGCCTTTCCTGGGGTTCTGCCTCCATCACCACATTGTCCCAGGGAGAATCCCCTGGGATTCTGTTTCTCGTCAGGACGTCCCATCCCAAGGGCAGGTGGGATAGGGCCAGTCAGGGCAGTTTTGCAGAGTGGAGTATAATGGGAGCCGTGTGGGGTGGGGAGAGGGTGAAGGAGGAGGGCGTGGGGTTGAGGCAGGTTTGGGAGGAGTGTCCTGCTCACCCCCATCGGGGCTGTCCCTGCAGGCAGAGCTGGGGGTGGTGGCACAGGGGGCTGTGCCTTGCAGGGGGGTGAGACCTCTGGATGCAGGGGTTTGCTAGCAGCTGAGCCTGGCCACGGGCTGTCAGGGTGAGTTTGTGCCCACAGGGACTCAGAGCTCCACAAAAGAGCTGTAACACAGCAGCTGAGCCACTCTTGGGCTCTGGCAAGCCTCTGGTGAGGCTCTGGTGTTCAGGAGGGCTGTTGGGGCTGAAGTATCCCCAGGTCTGTCCCCTCCATTGTGCCTTTGGTTTTGGGGTGTTTTTATCTGGATCTTTAAAGCTGCTTTGGTGGAGACTTGCAGCAGTCTGGCACTTTGTTCTGCTCTGTTGCCATTGGTGCTGCACAGCAGCCCTTGGCCAGGGGAATGTGTGGATGCCACCTGGTGCTGCTGGGCCAAGGGCTGACACTGCCTGGGCTGGGAGCTCACAAGCATTGCCAAGCAGCTCCAGGTCCTTCCCACAGACCCCTCAGGCATGACCCTGATCCTGCAGCAGCTTCAAGGGATGTGGCCATCCAGGATGGTGTCACAGCATGCTGGGGTGGAGGTTTACAGGGACTCATCTGAAATGTCTCCAACTGGTCTGGGTCATTCCAAGCACAAGAAAAATGTGGAGCTGCTGAAGTGAGTCCAGAGGAGAATATGGAGATGCTCCCAGGGCTGGAGCCAGGCTGGGAGAGCTGGGGATGTTCACCTGGAGAAGAGAAGGCTCCAGGGAGAGCTCAGAGCCCCTTGCAGGGCCTGAAGGGGCTCCAGGAGAGCTGGAGAGGGACTGGGGACAAGGGCTGGAGGGACAGGACACAGGGAATGGCTTCCAGTGCCAGAGGGCAGGGCTGGATGGGATATTGGGAAGGAATTGTTGGCTGTGAGAGTGGGCAGGCCCTGGCACAGGGTGCCCAGAGCAGCTGTGGCTGCCCCTGGATCCCTGGCAGTGCCCAAGGCCAGGTTGATGGGGCTTGGACAGACCTGGGATGTGGAAGGTGTCCCTGCCCATGGCAGGGGGTGGAACAAGATCAGTTCTAAGGTCCTTTCCAACCCGAAGCATTCCATGATTCCCCCACTTGCAGTTGCTGGTTACACCCCAGTTTGCAGTTCAAGTCCCTCTGGCTCTGGGGGCTCAGCCATGAGGTGCCATCCCCCTCTCCCGAGCACAAGCAGGGGCAGCCCTGGCTCAGGCACCTCAGGGGTGCAGGTGTGCTGGAGGACAGGGGTGTCCTGCTGTGAGGTTGTGTCTGTCCCAGTTCCTGCTGTCCCAGACCCTGTGCCCAGTGGGGTTAGACACTTGCCTGGCTCCCAGCCTGGGGAGGCTGCTCACACTGCCCATCCTGCCTGCTCCAGGCTTTGGGGCCTTTGCCTGGCAGTCCCTGTGGCCAGGGGTGTCTCAGGAGGAGTTTGGGCCTGGGGACAGCTTGGTCCCCTGATGTGTCCTGATGCTGGAGATGCCTCGCAGGCTCAGTTCTGGTGCTGGTGCCAGCACATGGCCACAGGCAGTGGCTTCCCTGGACAGTGCCTCCCTTCCCAGTGTTTCCTGGTGTGGTTCTGGGACAGGCAGGGGGGTGACCCCACACCCCCATGCTCCCAGATCTGCCATCTTCTCCTACCACACCCCTGGGAAACCCAGCTCCCATCCCAGCAATGTTTGGTGCCATCCATGGCCCTGGCATCATCCAGCATCCAGGGGCTGGGGCATTTTTTCTGTGCTGCTGGTTTGGGAAGGGTAGAACTGGCCAAGCCAGGCACCCCTTTGATTTTTATCCAAAGTTTCTGGCTTTGTCCCTGCGAAGAGCTCACAGGAGCAGCCAGACAAACTCTTCCTCTCTTTGGTGCTGCCATGGCATCATCTGGGTCTCCTGGTGCTGCTGGTGTGATGGGGTGGGGTGAGGAGGAGCCTTGCTGGGCCATGTCCCCCATGGCTCCTGAGCAGACCTCGTGTGCAGCTCCTGGATCTGCCAGTGGCTTTGCATCCTGAAATTGCCACTTGATGAGGATTGGGATGGAGCTCAGGGAAAGGTTCTTCCCCTCGAGGGTGCTGGCACTGCCCAGGCTCCCCAGGGAATGGTCCCAGCCCCGAGGCTGCCAGAGCTCCAGGAGCGTGTGGACAGCGCTGCCAGGGATGGACAGGGTGGGATTGTTGGGGTGTCTGGGCAGGGACAGGGGCTGGACTCCATCCTGGAGGGTCTCTTCCAATTTGGGAAATTCCATGATTCTGTGATGCTGCAAAGGATGATTTTGGGACCTTGGGCATGAGGCTGGTGCCCATGGGAGGCACCAGCAGAGCCTCTTCCCACTGCCCAGGGCTGATCCTGTTTGCTAAGCAGTGGAGCAGGGGCAGATCTTACAGCAGGTACCAGGATAAATCTGGGAGGGGACCGTGGGAGTTGCAGGTGCCTCTCCCAGGACAGCCCTGTGGGAGGTGGCACGTGATAATGGCTTCAGTAAATGGCACCTTCGGTGGTTCTGCCGTGCCCCAGCCCCTGGGACATTGCTTTACCCTGTGCCCCAGCCATAAATCCACCTGCCAGGGTTAGTGGTGCCAAAGAGCCTGGCTGTGACAGCCAGGGCAGCTCCTGCTGCTCACTTCCTGTGACAGTTTTTTACTTCTTGTCATCCACAAGGCTTAGTACCGTGGGGATTGCAGCACACCTGGGGCTGCAGGAACAGCACGCAGCTCCTGTTCTCCCTCTGCTCTCTGGGTGCTGCTGGGGAGCCTGGATTGAGTTACCTGGTTGGGACAGACCTGACAACTTCTTCTGCCATTCCAGCCCTGGCTGAGTCACAGAATCCCAGAATGGTTTGGGTTGGAGGGGATATTAAAGCTCATCCAGTCCCACCCCTGCCATGGGCAGGGACACTTTATACTATCCCAGGTTGCTCCAAGCCCCATCCAAGCCTGGCCTTGGACACTTCCAGGGATCCAGGGGCAGCCACAGCTCCTCTGGGCAACTGTAGTGGGTTGACTCTGGATGGTTCTAGGCAGCCACCAAAGCTGCTCCATCATTGCCCTCCAGAAGTGGATGGAGGAGAGAAAATGCAAGAAAGGGTTTATGGGTTGAGATAAGGGGAGGAAGAGATCCCTCACCCAGTATTGTCAAGGGCAAAACAGACTCAACTTGGGGATACTAATTAAATTTATTATTAACAAAATCAGAGCAGGACCATGAGAGGTAAAATAAATCTTAAAAATAACTTCCCCTTACCCCTCCCTCCTTCCTGAGCTCTCCCCCCTCCCTCCAGCAGCTCAGGGAGATGGGAATGGGGGTCACAGTCAGTTCCTGCCACGTTGTTCCTGCTGCTGCTCAGGGAGAGGAATTGGAGCCCTTCCCCTGCCCCACTGTGGGCTCCATCCCATGGGATACAGTTCTCCACACCCTGTCCCAGCCTGGGTCCCTCTCAGGGTCACAAGTGCTTCCAGTAAATCTCCATCGTGGGCTCTGTGGGTCTGGAGGTCCCTGCCAGGATCCTGCTCCAGCTCAGGCTTCCCACAGGGTCACAGCCTTCTTTGGTCATGCCTCTGCTCCAGCGTGGACTTCTCCTGGGGCTGCAGGTGCATCTCTGCACCCCTGTGGACTTCCACAGGCTTCACCGAGGTTTTCCCCAGAGGCCACAGTGGAATCTCAGTTCTGGTGCCTGGAGCAGCTCCTGCCCCTCCTGCCCTGCCCTGGGTGTCTGCAGAGCTGCTCCTCTCACATGTTCTAGCCCTGCTCTCCGGTAGACCCAATTACAGCTGCACAAGGTCTTTTTTCCTTCTTAAATCCATGATCCCATGGTGTCCCTACCATCTCTGCTGGGCTGGGCCTTGGCCAGTTCCAGATCCATCCTGGAGCTGGCTGGAATTGGCTCTACTGGAGACAGGGAAAGTTTGTGGCAGCTGCCCACAGAAGCCATCCCTGTAACCTCCCTGCTACCAAAACCTGGCTACAGAAACCCAATATTTACCACCCTCCCAGGGAGCAATTCCTTCCCAATATCCCATCCAGCCCTGCCCTCTGGCACTGGAAGCCATTCCCTGTGTCCTGTCCCTCCAGCCCTTGTCCCCAGTCCCTCTCCAGCTCTCCTGGAGCCCCTTCAGGCCCTGCCAGGGGCTCTGAGCTCTCCCTGGAGCCTTCCCTTCTCCAGGTGAACACCCCCAGCTCTCCCAGCCTGGCTCCAGAGCAGAGGGGCTCCAGCCCTGGAGCATTTCCATGGCCTCCTCTGGCCTGGCTCCAGCAGCTCCACATCTTTCCTGTGCTGAGGCCTTTCAGCCTTCTAGGCCTCTCCTCCAGCCTCACAGCTGGAACAGCAGCCCTGCCCTTCCTCAGGGAGCGTCTGGGAAGAGAAGTAGGAGGGGAAGGAGTGCCCTGAGCCGTTCACAGAGGAGCCAGCCAGGCACTTGCAGCTGCTTGGCTGTGCCCGGAGGAGTCGAGCTGTTTATCCACAGGGATCTGCATTTGCCATGGACAGGGACAAGCTCAGGGCTCCAGTGGAGCACCCTCCATCCCTGCTGGCTCCCAGCTTTGTTTTGGATGCCCTGCAAAGCTCAGGGGTGGGAGGGGACAGACGGGGGTCGCTCGCTGCCATGTGCCAGCAGCCGGTGAGCTCAGCTCCGGTTGCACTGTGCCTGTTTTGGGGGGACTTAATTAATAGTGGATGCAATTAGGGCTGGAGATGCAGGGAGTGGGGCTGGGCTGGCAGCCACAGACTGCTCCTCAGTGGAGCAGAGCAAAGTGGCCCTGGAGGAGAGTTGGAGCCTTTTGCAGCCCCAGAGGAGAGAGCCTTTGGCTGGACAGTGCTGCCAGGACCCACAGCTGGGCTGGGGCAGGGCCGTGCCCAGGGCTGTGCAGGGCAAAGGCAGAGCTGGCAGCACCATCCCACAGTCCCACAGCTGAATCATGTTCCTCCTGCAGGGGAAGCAGGACTTTGTAGAACAGGGAGAGCAGGAGCCCTGAGAGCGCCCCTGCCCCCAGAGCACCCCAGCCCAGGCACTGGGGATCCCTCTGTGGGACAAGGAGGGGAGGGGGTGGCTGTGCCCTGCTCCGGCCCCCCTTCCCTGCAGGAGCACATCCAGGGCTGTTCCTCAGGTTCTGCTGATGGCTCAGAGGTGTCAGTGGACCTGCAAGATCCAAGCTACCTTTTCCTTCCTTTCCATCGTGTCTTTTTTTTTTTTCCTTTCTATCTCCTTAAACACATCTGGAGTGAATCCAGCTTATCACCTGCCCAGTGGCCCTGGTGATGCCCCCATGACTGCCTGCCCCTGCCCACACGTGTCCCAACCCTCTGGGGCAGGGCTGCAGGCTGCATCCTGCTCATCCTCGACCCCTGAGGGTCAGAACAGTGCCAGCAGCCGGGAGAAGACAGGGCAGCCCCCAGCACCAAGCCGCGAGCCCCCGTCTGCCTCAGAGGTGGGAGGGTGCCCTCTCCAAGGGTGTCCAAAGGGACCTGCTGGCTCCTGCTGGCCCGTTGTGTCCCCATCCTGGGTGAGCAGGGGGTCACTGTGAGCTCTCAGCGTTGATGTGTCATTTCCCCCCTTCTCCTTGCCCCACAGGCTGCAAAATCAAAGCCCTGCGTGCCAAGACCAACACGTACATCAAGACACCGGTCAGGGGTGAGGAGCCCGTGTTCATCGTCACCGGGAGGAAGGAGGACGTGGAGATGGCCAAGCGGGAGATCCTCTCGGCCGCCGAGCACTTCTCCATGATCCGGGCCACGCGCAACAAAGTCAACGGGCTGACGGGGGCCATGCAGGGGCCCCCCAACCTGCCGGGCCAGACCACCATCCAGGTGAGGGTCCCCTACCGCGTGGTGGGGCT
Organism: Notiomystis cincta; assembly: GCA_013398075.1. NCBI lineage: Eukaryota > Metazoa > Chordata > Aves > Passeriformes > Notiomystidae > Notiomystis > Notiomystis cincta. Next base: position 13,787 of record VZRX01008247.1, read on the forward strand.
GGTGGTGGGCCCCAAGGGCGCCACCATCAAGCGCATCCAGCAGCAGACGCACACCTACATCGTGACGCCGAGCCGGGACAAGGAGCCCGTGTTCGAGGTGACGGGGATGCCCGAGAACGTGGACCGGGCGCGCGAGGAGATCGAGGCACACATCACCATGCGGACAGGCTCCTTCATCGACGTCAACGCCGACAACGACTTCCACTCCAACGGCACCGACGTCTGCCTCGACCTGCAGGGCAGCGCGGCCGCCCCGTGGGCCAAGGCCCCCCACCCTGCCCAGCGCCCCTCGGCCGCGCTGCGCAACGACAGCCTCAGCTCCCTGGGCAGCGGCTCCACCGAGTCCTTCTACAGCGGGCGCGTGGCGGCCGCCAGCCCCACCAGCCCCTACAGCACCTTCAGCGAGCCCCCGGCCCCGCTGGGCTCCGACGAGTGCGACTTCGGCTTCGACTTCTTGGCCCTCGACCTCACCACGCCCACCACCACCATCTGGTCGCCCTTCGAGCGCTCGGGCAACCCCCTGCAGGCCTTCAGCAGCTGCTCCTCCATCAACAGCTCGCAGAGACGCAACAGCGGCCCGGCCACGCCGCGCCACTCGCCCACGCTGCCCGAGAGCGGGGCCGTGGGGCTGGAGCACCCCTCGGCCCGGCGCATCCCCAGCGACCCCGCCGGCGCCCTGGCCTGGCTGCCTGCCCAGGGCTCGCTCTCCTCCTTCTCCAACAGCACCGGCTACTCCTCCTCCTCCTCGCTGCCCGGCAGCATCTCGGCCGCCTCGGGCTCGCCCACCGACTCGAGCAGCTCGGACGGGCACCGCAAGAGCTCGCGGGAGTGCATGGTGTGCCTGGAGAGCGAGGTGATGGCCGCGCTGGTGCCCTGCGGCCACAACCTGTTCTGCATGGAGTGTGCCCTGCGCATCTGCGGCCGGGCACAGCCGCAGTGCCCCGCGTGCCACGTGCCCGCCACCCAAGCCATCCACATCTTCTCCTAGCCCGGGGGTCGCCCGGCGGCCCCCCCCTCCACCCCAACACCACGGCGTTTTAAGGACTTTAAACTGTTTAAATCAAGCTTTTTATTTAATAACAGATCCGATGGGCGCACGGG